>JACEFZ010017592.1:0-49557 GCA_014155875.1 Cepaea nemoralis | reverse complement strand
AAAAGGGCAGTTAAACCCCAGCATTTATGGCTGTTCGTTTTCCGGGGCATAAATGCCTTTGAATATAATGTTATAGTCGGGTTCTAAGAATATATTGGATATAGAAAAGAACAAATGCACCCATACGGCAAGAGCTGAATATTGAAGAAGGTTGGCTACTGAAGACGACAAAACAAAGAAAATTGAAATACTTTGGTCGCTAGAAACGTCATGAAAGTTTGGAGACAACATAATGGACGGGTATATGCCCGGGATGAGAGGAAGAGGAAGGCCAAAGTGAAGATGGGTGCAGGATGTGGCAGATGATCTCCAGATGGGTGTATCGGACGCGGGACATCTTGTTTATGATCGAGAAGTTTTCCGGAAGGTTGTTATGGGAGCGAGGTTCTGCAAAGGACATGCTACTGAATGAATGAATGGATTTCCTCTTAAAACAGCATCAGCACTAACAGTACAATAGTTCTCCTAGCAATTCAGCATCAACACTTATAGTACAGCAGTCTTCATCGCAGTGTGACATCAACACTTATAGTACAGCAGTCTTCATCGCAGTGTGACATCAACACTTATAGTACAGCAGTCTTCATCGCAGTGTGACATCAACACTTATAGTACAGCAGTCTTCATCGCAGTGTGACATCAACACTTATAGTACAGCAGTCTTCATCGCAGTGTGACATCAACACTTATAGTACAGCAGTCTTTCATCGCAGTGTGACATCAACACTTATAGTACAATAGTTCTCCTAGCAATTCAGCATCAACACTTATAATACAGCAGTCTTCATCGCAGTGTGACATCAACACTTATAGTACAGCAGTCTTCATCGCAGTGTGACATCAACACTTATAGTACAATAGTTCTCCTAGCAATTCAGCATCAACACTTATAGTACAGCAGTCTTCATCGCAGTGTGACATCAACACTTATAGTACAGCAGTCTTCATCGCAGTGTGACATCAACACTTATAGTACAGCAGTCTTCATCGCAGTGTGACATCAACACTTATAGTACAGCAGTCTTCATCGCAGTGTGACATCAACACTTATAGTACAGCAGTCTTCATCGCAGTGTGGCATCAACACTTACAGTACAATAGTTCTCCTAGCAACTCAACATCAACACTTATAGTACAGCAGTCTTCATCGCAGTGTGACATCAACACTTACAGTACAATAGTTCTCCTAGCAACTCAGCATCAACACTTATAGTACAGCAGTCTTCATCGCAGTGTGACATCAACACTTACAGTACAATAGTTCTCCTAGCAACTCAACATCAACACTTATAGTACAGCAGTCTTCATCGCAGTGTGACATCAACACTTACAGTACAATAGGTCTCCTAGCAACTCAGCATCAACACTAGTAGCCCAGTGGTTTTCCTATCAGTACAGCAACTGACGCTACTGAAGTTCTTCTAACAAAACACCTTGGGCACAGATAGTACTACTTCTTCGTGTACTTGTAAGCATCAGTGTGAATAATTTCAAACCAAACACCTTGGGCACAGATAGTACTACTTCTTCGTGTACTTGTAAGCATCAGTGTGAATAATTTCAAACCAAACACCTTGGGCACAGATAGTACTACTTCTTCGTGTACTTGTAAGCATCAGTGTGAATAATTTCAAACCAAACACCTGGGCACAGATAAGTACTACTTCTTCGTTGTACTTGTAAGCATCATGTAATTTTTTAAAAACCCAAAACACCTTGGGCACAGATTTACTTCTTCGTGTACTTGAAAAGCATCATGGGGAAAAATTTTAAAAACCAAACACCTTGGGCACAGATAGTACTACTTCTTCGTGTACTTGTAAGCATCAGTGTGAATAATTTCAAACCAAACACCTTGGGCACAGATAGTACTACTTCTTCGTGTACTTGTAAGCATCAGTGTGAATAATTTCAAACCAAACACCTTGGGCACAGATAGTACTACTTCTTCGTGTACTTGTAAGCATCAGTGTGAATAATTTCAAACCAAACACCTTGGGCACAGATAGTACTACTTCTTCGTGTACTTGTAAGCATCAGTGTGAATAATTTCAACCAAACACCTTGGGCCACAGATAGTACTACTTCTTCGTGTACTTGTAAGCATCAGTGTGAATAATTTCAAACCAAACACCTTGGGCACAGATAGTACTAACTTCTTCGTGTACTTGTAAGCATCAGTGTGAATAATTTCAAACCAAACACCTTGGGCACAGATAGTACTACTTCTTCGTGTACTTGTAAGCATCAGTGTGAATAATTTCAAACCAAACACCTTGGCACAGATAGTACTAACTTCTTCGTGTACTTGTAAGCATCAGTGTGAATAATTTCAAACCAAACACCTTGGGCACAGATAGTACTACTTCTTCGTGTACTTGTAAGCATCAGTGTGAATAATTTCAAACCAAACACCTTGGGCACAGATAGTACTACTTCTTCGTGTACTTGTAAGCATCAGTGTGAATAATTTCAAACCAAACACCTTGGGCACAGATAGTACTACTTCTTCGTGTACTTGTAAGCATAGTGTGAATAATTTCAAACCAAACACCTTGGCACAGATAGTACTACTTCTTCGTGTACTTGTAAGCATCAGTGTGAATAATTTCAAACCAAACACCTTGGCACAGATAGTACTACTTCTTCGTGTACTTGTAAGCATCAGTGTGAATAATTTCAAACCAAACACCTTGGGCACAGATAGTACTACTTCTTCGTGTACTTGTAAGCATCAGTGTGAATAATTTCAAACCAAACACCCTGGGCACAGATAGTACTACTTCTTCGTGTACTTGTAAGCATCAGTGTGAATAATTTCAAACCAAACACCTCGGGCACAGATAGTACTACTTCTTCGTGTACTTGTAAGCATCAGTGTGAATAATTTCAAACCAAACACCCTGGGCACAGATAGTACTACTTCTTCGTGTACTTGTAAGCATCAGTGTGAATAATTTCAAACCAAACACCTCGGCACAGATAGTACTACTTCTTCGTGTACTTGTAAGCATCAGTGTGAATAATTTCAAACCAAACACCTTCGGGCACAGATAGTACTACTTCTTCGTGTACTTGTAAGCATCAGTGTGAATAATTTCAAACCAAACACCTTGGGCACAGATAGTACTACTTCTTCGTGTACTTGTAAGCATCAGTGTGAATAATTTCAAACCAAACACCTTGGGCACAGATAGTACTACTTCTTCGTGTACTTGTAAGCATCAGTGTGAATAATTTCAAACCAAACACCTTGGGCACAGATAGTACTACTTCTTCGTGTACTTGTAAGCATCAGTGTGAATAATTTCAAACAAACACCTTGGGCACAGATAGTACTACTTCTTCGTGTACTTGTAAGCATCAGTGTGAATAATTTCAAACCAAACACCTTGGGCACAGATAGTACTACTTCTTCGTGTACTTGTAAGCATCAGTGTGAATAATTTCAAACAAAACACCTTGGCACAGATAGTACTACTTCTTCGTGTACTTGTAAGCATCAGTGTGAATAATTTCAAACCAAACACCTTGGGCACAGATAGTACTACTTCTTCGTGTACTTGTAAGCATCAGTGTGAATAATTTCAAACCAAACACCTTGGGCACAGATAGTACTACTTCTTCGTGTACTTGTAAGCATCAGTGTGAATAATTTCAAACCAAACACCCTTGGCACAGATAGTACTACTTCTTCGTGTACTTGTAAGCATCAGTGTGAATAATTTCAAACCAAACACCCTCTGGCACAGATAGTACTACTTCTTCGTGTACTTGTAAGCATCAGTGTGAATAATTTCAAACCAAACACCCTGGGCACAGATAGTACTACTTCTTCGTGTACTTGTAAGCATCAGTGTGAATAATTTCAAACCAAACACCTTCGGCACAGATAGTACTACTTCTTCGTGTACTTGTAAGCATCAGTGTGAATAATTTCAAACCAAACACCTCGGCACAGATAGTACTACTTCTTCGTGTACTTGTAAGCATCAGTGTGAATAATTTCAAACCAAACACCTTGGGCACAGATAGTACTACTTCTTCGTGTACTTGTAAGCATCAGTGTGAATAATTTCAAACCAAACACCCTTGGGCACAGATAGTACTACTTCTTCGTGTACTTGTAAGCATCAGTGTGAATAATTTCAAACCAAACACCCTTGGGCACAGATAGTACTACTTCTTCGTGTACCTTGTAAGCATCAGTGTGAATAATTTCAAACCAAACACCTTGGGCACAGATAGTACTACTTCTTCGTGTACTTGTAAGCATCAGTGTGAATAATTTCTAAACCAAACACCCTCGGCACAGATAGTACTACTTCTTCGTGTACCTGTAAGCATCAGTGTGAATAATTTTCTAACCAAACACCTTGGGCACAGATAGTACTACTTCTTCGTGTACCTGTAAGCATCAGTGGGAATAATTTCTAACCAAACACCTTGGGCACAGATAGTACTACTTCTTGCGTGTACCTGTAAGCATCAGTGGGAATAATTTCTAACCAAACACCTTGGGCACAGATAGTACTACTTCTTCGTGTACCTGTAAGCATCAGTGTGAATAATTTCTAACCAAACACCCTTGGGCACAGATAGTACTACTTCTTCGTGTACCTGTAAGCATCAGTGGGAATAATTTCTAAGCCAAACACCTTGGGCCACAGATAGTACTACTTCTTCGTGTACCTGTAAGCATCAGTGGGAATAATTTCTAACCAAACACCTTGGGCACAGATAGTACTACTTCTTCGTGTACCTGTAAGCATCAGTGGGAATAATTTCTAACCAAACACCTTGGGCACAGATAGTACTACTTCTTCGTGTACCTGTAAGCATCAGTGGGAATAATTTCAAACCAAACACCTTGGGCACAGATAGTACTACTTCTTCGTGTACCTGTAAGCATCAGTGGGAATAATTTCTAACCAAACACCTTGGGCACAGATAGTACTACTTCTTCGTGTACCTGTAAGCATCAGTGTGAATAATTTCTAACCAAACACCTTGGCACAGATAGTACTACTTCTTCGTGTACCTGTAAGCATCAGTGTGAATAATTTCTAAACCAAACACCTTGGGCACAGATAGTACTACTTCTTCGTGTACCTGTAAGCATCAGTGTGAATAATTTCTAACCAAACACCTTGGGCACAGATAGTACTACTTCTTCGTGTACCTGTAAGCATCAGTGGGAATAATTTCTAACCAAACACCTTGGCACAGATAGTACTACTTCTTCGTGTACCTGTAAGCATCAGTGTGAATAATTTCTAACCAAACACCTTGGGCACAGATAGTACTACTTCTTCGTGTACCTGTAAGCATCAGTGGGAATAATTTCTAACCAAACACCTTGGGCACAGATAGTACTACTTCTTCGTGTACCTGTAAGCATCAGTGGGAATAATTTCTAACCAAACACCTTGGGCACAGATAGTACTACTTCTTCGTGTACCTGTAAGCATCAGTGGGAATAATTTCTAACCAAACACCTTGGGCACAGATAGTACTACTTCTTCGTGTACCTGTAAGCATCAGTGTGAATAATTTCTAACCAAACACCTTGGGCACAGATAGTACTACTTCTTCGTGTACCTGTAAGCATCAGTGTGAATAATTTCTAACCAAACACCTTGGGCACAGATAGTACTACTTCTTCGTGTACCTGTAAGCATCAGTGTGAATAATTTCAAAGAAAGCAGCAGCCATCTTGTGCTTGTTGTTATCCGCATCGAGTTTGTCCTCAAATGGAGCGGGTGCAGACCAGCATAATTGTCTCTGTTCTACGTATGTTGGACACTCGTACAGCAAGTGTTTAGCTGTCAGCAGACCAGCATAATTGTCTCTGTTCTACGTATGTTGGACACTCGTACAGCAAGTGTTTAGCTGTCAGCAGACCAGCATAATTGTCTCTGTTCTACGTATGTTGGACACTCGTACAGCAAGTGTTTAGCTGTCAGCAGACCAGCATAATTGTCTCTGTTCTACGTATGTTGGACACTCGTACAGCAAGTGTTTAGCTGTCATTTCACCAGTTCCAATGCTTCACTCATCAGTATCTCCTATCTGTAGGTTATTAAGCAAGTGATATTTCAGCCTGTGGTGTTCTGTGCAGTCTGAAGATTGCTGCGTGTTCTCTTTGTTGGAGTTGGTAGAATGCATCATCTTTCTGATGGCTTGGATGCTGTGACTTCTCCTTGATTCTATAATTGCTTTTTATAAATTTCTTGGCTTGGTCATAGGTTATGTCTGTATCAGATCACCCCCTGCATGAAGCCATGGATATGGTCAAGGGTCATAGACTAAGACGAGGCAGGTCCTGGATGGCACAGGCAGAAATATCTGTACGTCAGGTGTGTGATCAATAGACCATTAATCGTGAAAAAAAGTGGGTTGAAGTTCCGAAAGACATGACGGACTGGCACAATGTAATATAGTAACACTGGGTCGTGAGTGCAGAGAATGGGCAGCGGGCCGTATTGAGTTTGAAGTGCAACAACTGATCCAGAGTAACACACATCAAGGTGACATAGTGATCTATACTGATGGGTCAATGGTGATAAACAGTCGGAGTGGGTGGGTTTTATTGAGTATGGCACACGAGGCTACGACCTCCAGCATGAGAATGGAGGTGGAAGCAGTCACAGCGGCATTCGTAAGTTTGAGGAGACTACTGCAACACACATTGTCTTCATCACGGACTCAAGGAGTATGCTTAGTAAGGTGGAGAAAGGATTGTTTCATGTGGAATGGCTCACCTCACGTCAGATTGGAAGCACTGGTAGACAAGGCCTTAGGTTCGTACCGGAATACGATCAGCATTGCCAGTAGTCGGTTGTGCTCAATCTTTAAAACTCTAATCCCGAAACAACCACATAAATCAACTTCCAGGAATGTTGCAGTGCGAGGGAATCCTGTGTATTACAGCTCTATTTAATGTCTGACATAGTTTATACGGTTCTGATCTTGGCTCAGCTAGTTCTGCACTGTGTCTGCTCCTCAGCATTGAAACAACTGACACCACATCTGAACACAGAGCTATTTGTCTCTGTATTGTTCTCTGCCAGCAACGCCGACCGCCTTCACTTCCCAAGATATGTCCTGGCACTCATGGCAGGCTGGGTCAACCTGGCAGCTCAGGTTCATGTGTACACGTGATTGCACCCCAGTGAGGCTCGAACCTTTGATCACCGGGACATCAGGCCCGAGTCTAGCCATTACACCACCGTTGCTTCCGGTAACTTCAGTACCAGATGGTAAACATTACCTTCATGTCCTCTACAGGACGTCACAATCAACCCCGGCATTTTTTGACTGTGATTTCCTAGTCAATGTTACGTTCAGTAGTTTGCCATTGCTCTCTGAACGAACAACGCTAATACCGTTTATCAACACAAGGCGGTCCGTGTCCCAACTGCCTATAGCTGATGTCAAACCCGGTATGCGGGATTGGGAAATGCGTGCGCTACCCTTTAGCCGCACTACCAGATGTAGATCTGGCAGAACCAGATGTAGGTTGTAGACATGTCCAGGAGAACCATATATCACATTGTCACAGAGTTAACTATGATGGTAATCTCGGCACTGCACGCGAAATGCTGACGTCACAAGTGGTTGCTCGGAGGTAAACGGGAATGACGTATCATTCAGGCAAGGGGCAGCTTGGCGACAAGACATAGGTTTTTCAGCGACATGATTGAAATCAGACAAGCTACAGAGATTATCTATCCTTGATTGTGTTCCACGGCATAGTGAAAACAGTTTAAACAGATTGTTTAAGCCTCGACAGACATGAGAAGTATTCACCCTTCAGCATCATTCACATCTATTTAAAGACAGCCAATGATTGGTTGACCAGACATAGACTGAAGACTTGTGATAGGTGGGATTGCTAGCCTGTAGGCGGGCACTAACTCAGACTTGTCTGCTATTGGTTAGCAGCTGACCCAAATTCATCAAATCAGAGAGACGACCGTAGGCTAGTCAGAGAGCTGCATAGTTTCAAGAGTTGAGGTGAGTCAAGAACCGACATCACGTACTCCAGACATTCCCAGAGGCGCTCCTTCCTCATCTTCAACAACAAGCGAAGAGTCCCAAAACTAATGGTACCAGTTGCAGTCTGATTATGTGTCCATCTGGTCTTTCCTCACAGCAATGAGCGTCAGATACTATGTCACTCCATGAGGCACCATTCTCTCCAGGCAATGAGGGTATATCTGTTCTTCCACACCATTCATATGATCCTAAAAGAGCCCTGACCACACCTGTCTGTGTCAGTGCACCAGTACCCCACCTGTCTGTCAGTGCACCAGTACCCCACCTGTCTGTGTCAGTGCACCAGTACTCCACCTGTCTGTGTCAGTGCACCAGTACTCCACCTGTCTGTGTCAGTGCACCAGTACCCCACCTGTCTGTGTCAGTGTACAAGTACTCCACCTGTCTGTGTCAGTGCACCAGTACCCCACCTGTCTGTGTCAGTGCACCAGTACCCCACCTGTCTGTGTCAGTGCACCAGTACTCCATCTGTCTGTGTCAGTGCACCAGTACTCCATTTGTCTGTGTCAGTGCACCAGTACCCCACCTGTCTGTGTCAGTGCACCAGTACCCCACCTGTCTGTGTCAGTGCACCAGTACTCCACCTGTCTGTGTCAGTGCACCAGTACCCCACCTGTCTGTGTCAGTGCACCAGTACTCCACCTGACCACACATGTCTGTGTCAGTGCACCAGTACTCCACCTGACCACACATGTCTGTGTCAGTGCACCAGTACTCCACCTGTCTGTGTCAGTGCACCAGTACTCCACCTGACCACACGTCTGTGTCAGTGCACCAGTACTCCACCTGACCACACGTCTGTGTCAGTGCACCAGTACTCCACCTGACCACACGTCTGTGTCAGTGCACCAGTACCCCACCTGTCCGTGCACCAGTACTCCACCTGTCTGTGTCAGTGCACCAGTACCCCACCTGTCCGTGTACCAGTACTCCACCTGTCTGTGTCAGTGCACCAGTACTCCACCTGACCACACATGTCTGTGTCAGTGCACCAGTACTCCACCTGACCACACATGTCTGTGTCAGTGCACCAGTACTCCACCTGTCTGTGTCAGTGCACCAGTACTCCACCTGTCTGTGTCAGTGCACCAGTACTCCACCTGACCACACATGTCTGTGTCAGTGCACCAGTACTCCACCTGACCACACATGTCTGTGTCAGTGCACCAGTACTCCACCTGACCACACATGTCTGTGTCAGTGCACCAGTACCCCACCTGTCTGTCAGTGCACCAGTACCCCACCTGTCTGTGTCAGTGCACCAGTACCCCACCTGTCTGTGTCAGTGCACCAGTACTCCACCTGACCACACATGTCTGTGTCAGTGCACCAGTACTCCACCTGACCACACCTGTCTGTGTCAGTGCACCAGTACCACACCTGTCTGTGTCAGTGCACCAGTACCCCACCTGTCTGTGTCAGTGCACCAGTACCCCACCTGTCTGTGTCAGTGCACCAGTACCCCACCTGTCTGTGTCAGTGCACCAGTACCCCACCTGTCTGTGTCAGTGCACCAGTACCCCACCTGTCTGTGTCAGTGCACCAGTACTCCACCTGTCTGTGTCAGTGCACCAGTACTCCACCTGACCACACATGTCTGTGTCAGTGCACCAGTACCCCACCTGTCTGTGTCAGTGCACCAGTACCCCACCTGTCTGTGTCAGTGCACCAGTACCCCACCTGTCTGTGTCAGTGCACCAGTACTCCACCTGTCTGTGTCAGTGCACCAGTACCCTACCTGTCTGTGTCAGTGCACCAGTACTCCACCTGACCACACATGTCTGTGTCAGTGCACCAGTACCCACCTGTCCGTGTCAGTGCACCAGTACTCCACCTGTCTGTGTCAGTGCACCAGTACTCCACCTGTCTGTGTCAGTGCATCCAGTACTCCACCTGTCCTGTGTCAGTGCCACCAGTACCCCACCTGTCCGTGTCAGTGCACCAGTACTCCACCTGTCTGTGTCAGTGCACCAGTACTCCACCTGTCTGTGTCAGTGCACCAGTACTCCACCTGTCTGTGTCAGTGCATCAGTACTCCACCTGTCTGTGTCAGTGCACCAGTACCCCACCTGTCTGTGTCAGTGCACCAGTACCCCACCTGTCCTGTGTCAGTGCGACCAGTACTCCACCTGTCTGTGTCAGTGCACCAGTACTCCACCTGACCACACCATGTCTGTGGTCAGTGCACCAATACTCCACCTGACCACACATGTCTGTGTCAGGGCACCAGTACTCCACGCTGACCACACCTGTCTGTGTCAGTGCACAGTACTCCACCTGTCTGTGTCAGTGCACCAGTACCCCACCTGTCTGTGTCAGTGACCAGTACCCACCTGTCTGTGTCAGTGCACCAGTACTCCACCTGTCTGTGTCAGTGCACCAGTACCCCACCTGTCTGTGTCAGTGCACCAGTAATCCACCTGACCACACATGTCTGTGTCAGTGCACCAGTACCCCACCTGTCCGTGTCAGTGCACCAGTACTCCACCTGTCTGTGTCAGCGCACCAGTACTCCACCTGTCTGTGTCAGTGCACCAGTACTCCACCTGTCTGTGTCAGTATACCAGTACCCCACATGTCCGTGTCAGTGCACCAGTACTCCACCTGTCTGTGTCAGTGCACCAGTACTCCACCTGTCTGTGTCAGTGCACCAGTACCCCACCTGTCTGTGTCAGTGCACCAGTACCCCACCTGTCTGTGTCAGTGCACCAGTACCCCACCTGTCTGTGTCAGTGCACCAGTACTCCACCTGACCACACATGTCTGTGTCAGTGCACCAGTACCCCACCTGTCCGTGTCAGTGCACCAGTACTCCACCTGTCTGTGTCAGTGCACCAGTACCCCACCTGTCTGTGTCAGTGCACCAGTACCCCACCTGTCTGTGTCAGTGCACCAGTACCCCACCTGTCTGTGTCAGTGCACCAGTACTCCACCTGTCTGTGTCAGTGCACCAGTACTCCACCTGACCACACGTCTGTGTCAGTGCACCAGTACTCCACCTGACCACACATGTCTGTCAGTGCACCAGTACTCCACCTGTCTGTGTCAGTGCACCAGTACTCCACCTGACCACACATGTCTGTGTCAGTGCACCAGTACTCCACCTGACCACACATGTCTGTGTCAGTGCACCAGTACCCCACCTGTCCGTGTCAGTGCACCAGTACTCCACCTGTCTGTGTCAGTGCACCAGTACCCCACCTGTCCGTGTCAGTGCACCAGTACTCCACCTGTCTGTGTCAGTGCACCAGTACTTCACCTGACCACACATGTCTGTGTCAGTGCACCAGTACTCCACCTGACTACACATGTCTGTGTCAGTGCACCAGTACTCCACCTGTCTGTGTCAGTGCACCAGTACTCCACCTGACCACACAGTCTGTGTCAGTGCACCAGTACTCCACCTGACCACACGATGTCTGTGTCAGTGCAACCAGTACCCCACCTGTCTGTGTCCGTGCACCAGTACTCCACCTGTCCGTGTCAGTGCACCAGTACTCCACCTGTCCGTGTCAGTGCACCAGTACTCCACCTGTCTGTGTCAGTGCACCAGTACTCCACCTGTCCGTGTCAGTGCACCAGTCTCCACCTGTCCGTGTCAGTTGCACCAGTACTCCACCTGTCTGTGTCAGTGCACCAAGTACTCCACCTGACCAACACATGTCTGTGTCAGGTGCACCAGTACTCCACCTGACCACACCATGTCTGGTCAGTGCACGCAGTACCCACCCTGTCTGTGTCAGGTGCCCACAGTACCCCACCTGTCTGTGTCAGTGCACCAGTACCCCACCTGTTCTGTGTCAGTGCACCAGTACCCCCACCTGTCTGGTGTCAGTCGCACCAGTACCCCACCTGTCTGTGTCAGTGCACCAGTACCCCACCTGTCTGTGTCAGTGCACCAGTACCCCACCTGTCTGTGTCAGTGCACCAGTACCCCACCTGTCTGTGTCAGTGCACCAGTACCCCACCTGTCTGTGTCAGTGCACCAGTACCCCACCTGTCTGTGTCAGTGCACCAGTACCCCACCTGTCTGTGCCAGTGCACCAGTACCCCACCTGTCTGTGCCAGTGCACCAGTACCCCACCTGTCTGTCAGTGCACCAGTACCCCACCTGTCTGTGTTAGTACCCCACCTTTCTGTGTCAGTACCCCACCTGTCTGTGTCAGTGCACCACCTGTCTGTGTCAGTGCACCAGTACCCCACCTGTCTGTGTCAGTGCACCAGTACCCCACCTGTCTGTGTCAGTGCACCAGTACTCCACCTGTCTGTGTCAGTGCACCAGTACCCCACCTGTCTGTGTCAGTGCATCAGTACCCCACCTGTCTGTCAGTGCACCAGTACCCCACCTGTCTGTGTCAGTGCACCAGTACCCCACCTGTCTGTGTCAGTGCACCAGTACTCCACCTGTCTGTGTCAGTGCACCAGTACTCCACCTGTCTGTGTCAGTGCACCAGTACCCCACCTGTCTGTGTCAGTGCACCAGTACCCCACCTGTCTGTGTCAGTGCACCAGTACCCCACCTGTCTGTGTCAGTGCACCAGTACTCCACCTGTCTGTGTCAGTGCACCAGTACCCCACATGTCTGTGTCAGTGCACCAGTACCCCACCTGACCACACATGTCTGTGTCAGTGCACCAGTACCCCACCTGACCACACATGTCTGTGTCAGTGCACCAGTACCCCACCTGACCACACATGTCTGTGTCAGTGCACCAGTACCCCATCCAGTGGTGCGTAGAGACGGAATAATCAACAGTCGGGGCAGACAGTTTGTTTTATAGCTACAGACATAAGAATCAACATCAACACACCCACAAATCAGGCGAACACACCACCTTGTGGCAACAAGAACACAGATTTCATCTGTGAAACAAACAGCACTTAATCGTTCACACACACCCGCATAAGATCCCCCACATCGTACAAACACCACACAAAGCCGTATGCCAACTACGTCTGTGACACACTTTGAGAACACTCAGCAGACTTGTTGACTCAAAGAAACACCGCATGGTTGTATCAACACTTTATTGTAAACATTTACGTCAACAATAAACAAATAATACAACTAAGCAATGTTCTATGCAGGTAACACTTTAAAAAAAAAAGTTGCATATCCCTTACAGGACGTTGCAGTCAACACCAGCATTTTTCAGCTGCTGTTGATGTAATAGGCAAGTTTTACGTTGAGTAATTTGCCATTGTTTCTGAACGACTGGTAACACTGGCCTCAAGATAACAGTGGCACAAGATAAAGATTACAACACTGAAAGAATGTTTGTGACATAACATGTGACATCTTCAAGGGCATAAATTGACTAAAACACTGTGTTACTGACATAATTCGCACGTACGCGCATACACACACAACAGGCTTTCACCTCTGTTTATTATATACACAAACAAGCCTCTACCTCTGTCTATCACACACACACACACAACAAACTTCCACCTCTGTCTACACACAATGATTCTGCACCAGGCCAGCCATTCAGCCATCTCACATGCACGTCTACACCATCCTTATATCTGGTGTGTGGATGTGCTCATGTGATCCTGCATGTGTTCAGTTTATGCCTGTACTTCTTTGGGCGTGTCTGTTTCATCACATCCTGTGCTACACAGCCCCAGAAGCAACACCAGGACCTGCCACTAGATGGTTACCACAAATGTAAAAAACAACACAGGACCTGCCACAGGCAGTCACCACAAATGTGAAAAACAACACAGGACCTGCCACAGGCAGTCACCACAAATGTGAAAAAAAGACCAGGACCTGCCGTAGATGGTTACCACAAATGTAAAACAATGCCAAGATCTGCCACAGACGGTCGTCACAAATGTAAAACAACATCAGGATCTGTCACAGATGGTTACCAAAAATGTAAAACAACAAAAGAACACAATTTATATAATTGTTCCATAACTTCTGGATCCTGTTATTGTTTTAAAATTCCACTTGGTGCATTCTGGTCTTGGCTGGAAATAAATTTTAAAAAAAATAGTACAGCAGAAGTTATTTTGGAGTTGTCATTGTATAGAAATAAAACATTTCCATCATTATTTGTTGCTACAGATCAAGGGGTGTCAAACTCAATCGCTCAGAGGGCCAAAACTCAAATCACACGTAAGGTTGCGGGCTGGACAGGATAAACAGTTAATAAGCCAAAAATTAAACCTTTTTTAAACATTAATATAAATTAAAACAGAAAAAAGTTGTAATAATAAAACATCATTGGTATACACATTTTCACTCTTATGTCAATTTGTCAGAGCACGGTGTTTGGCATCCTTTCTTTACTACAAGTTCGTTTATGTTGGGAGTAATGTTCTGTGTCACTGAGATTCTCATGATAGACTAGGTGTTCATCAGTGAGACGACTCCTGTGTGATGTTTTGTTAATCTTCTTCACAGAAAACAGCTGCTCACACAGATACCAAACATGCTCAAGGTTCGAGCCACATATAGATTAAGCCGGGGCAGCTCTTCAGGAATGAAACGAGTGAACTGTGCAGGCCCCACAGTGTCGTACTTTGCCTTTAGAGTCCCATTACACTGCAGCTCTATTAACTCCATCTGCAAATTTACAGGTGCAGTTTCCACATCTATGGCAAATGGATTACGAAACAGCTCGAAATTACTTTTCATATATTCAGCCTCCCAGCGGCTTTGAAAGGCTCTGTTTTCAGAATCAACCTTTCTCTTGGCCATTTTAAAGGCTAGCTTTGATTTTAAAAGATTGTGCATCCACCGACAGACGATTGATATCAGGCTAGCCGTAGCGGGAAAAGGTGATGTAATATCCGGGCATTACACTACTTTCATTTTATTATGCGCCAATCCAAAACGAGCATCTGAACGTTGCTAGGTAACTATAACGACGAACACTAACTCACTACATAACTTTTATTTTCGCTTATTCTGATCGAAGCGAGAACGCTCTCAGGTAGCCTATCATTCAGAAGGCTGCTAATTAGGAAATTTGATTTGCACTTTATATCGTGACCATACAAAAATATTTTTGCCTAAAATATTCTCTTGGGCCGAATATATTTGTACGTCGGTTGAGACCTCTCGGGCCTGATATGATTGTACGGCGGGCCGGATGTGGCCCGCGGGCCTTGAGGTTGACACATGTGCTACAGATAATGTCTTTTGGTCATCATTTAACTTTTTATTAAATAATGCTTGGTACACATTTTTTTTTTTGTGTGTGCTACATTTTGTTGAGTTTCCCAAATATACATTTATGAAACCATCTACTCATATGAAATCTATCTAGCTACGCAATCATATTATTCTATGTAACTACACACTCACACTCTGTGGTGAAAGGGTTACCGACGCAATTCGTAATCCCGCATACCGCGATGCACCCACTAAATAATATACAAATACACAATCCCTCGCATACTCGTATATTCTCTCACAATCACAAACTCACTAACAAAAATTTACGTATACATACATTCTCTCTCTTCATCTCTCGCGCTCTCTCTCTCATGCCCATATATCCTCATTCATACATAAATACATAAATCATTCACATATTAATACTCTCTATTTCTCTCTCACTGTCACTCTCACTCACGCCCATTTCAATCATACACAATAGCACACAGTCCTTTACACAATCACTGGAACTAATATATACTCACTCCCACACTTTCACAAACATAGACTGACAACTGTCATAAGTATCCACTCAAAAATGGAAAAAGGTGTTTATATATCTATATACATTGCATATCTTAATGTATATTAATGCAATGTCTCTCTCTTTTTCTCTCTCTCATAAGTTCAACTACCTCCTGTGTGATCCACAGGGGCTTATTGTGATGTTTAACACGAACTTCCTTAAATGGAACATGCTTATCAAATATACTTAGAAAGGTGTTCAGCCAGTGGTACAGAGCATCATCTGAGTCAGGAAGCTGGTAAACATAGTCCAGAGATGAGTTGAGCAAGTCTTGTAAGAAGACATCTTGATTGAAACTTTTATAATTTCTATAATTCTATATTTTATACTTATATGTTTGTGTTTCGGAGTTTTGGTACCTCTTTTCGACCACGTGCAACATACTGGGTAGTGAGCGCTCATTCCATTAAAAGGTAGAGTACATTCTGTGATGTTGTCAGCACACGTATAAATGTGATCTATAAGTGTTGCAGATGATTTTGTTATTCTAGTGGCTTGTTTGACTAACTGTTGGAAGATATATGACTCTATTATGTTTTCCCATGTTTTGTTTGATATGTTTGTGTCTATGTTGAAGTCTCCTAGTAGTATGATTTCTCTCGCATTACTAAAGACTACATCCATCATAGTGGTGAATTTTTCATACCAGATATTTCCTGCACTGGGGTTTCGATGAAGATAGCTAACTATTAGGGGTATGCGATTTTGAAGTTTAACCTCAAGCCATACGCACTCAATCTCACAGGTTTCAAAATCTAGCCTGTGGTGGATGTTAAGCGAATTAGAAATATAAACTGCAATACCCGTCTCATGTTCCTGATAGGGATCACTTCTAGTAACTTTAAAACCTCTGATAGCAATGTCATAATCTGAGATGTTACCATTTAATCGACTTTCACTAACGCCGAACATGTGAAAATTTTGATTAAGTATAAGTGATAGTTCGGGCAGCTTCCCTAATAGATGGCAGATATTTAGAGATAGTGAGAGAGAGAAACTGGAATAAAATAGGCCAGCATTTACAGGAAGCCAATGAGAGATGAGATCAAGGTACACAACCAGTGCACTACATCAGTACACAGTGTACAAGCAGTGCACTACTTCAGTAAACAGTACACTAGCAGTGCACTTCATAAGTAAAGAGCACACACACCATATGTGTATGATTAAGAATGAGTACTTTTCAATGAAACTGGAGTCCATTTATACTGGATGTCAGTAACAGGTGTTTCTAGTGAGCACTCTGTGTGTGTTTATTTACCTGTTGCCTGCTTCCAGGTGAATGTAGAGTTTGGCCTTTTTGACATCGCTGTGTTGCCGTCCGTCAAACTCGTGCGATCTCTTGGCCTGGATGGTCTTCAGTCTGCTGTTCCACATGGACAACAGGGTCTGACCTGCAAAGGTGTTGAAATAGTCACGATATAAACAGGGGAATGTTGATATAGTCAAGTTATAAACAGGGGAATGTTGATATAGTCAAGTTATAAACAGGGGAATGTTGATATAGTCAAGTTATAAACAGGGGAATGTTGATATAGTCAAGTTATAAACAGGGGAATGTTGATATAGTCAAGTTATAAACAGGGAAATGTTGATATAGTCAAGTTATAAACAGGGGAATGTTGATATAGTCAAGTTATAAATAAGAGAATGTCAATATACTCAAGTAATGAACATGAGAATGATATAATACTCAAATTATAAATAACAGAATGTCAATCAACCCAAGCTATTGTAGCCGATCGGCACGGCCCTGCAAGAAGTTGATGGGACCTATCCCACAGTGCATTACAGAAACCCGAAGAATGGCGAGATACTGGTTTTGGGTGGTCCTATATATACTGGGCAGCACCATTTTATCGGTCACTCTGATCGTTCCAACCACGGTCGGAGATAGGTACATGCCTGAGTCTGAATGGATGGACTAGAACCAGCCTTTCTCGGCCAGGACTAGTCTGTGTATTCCACAGCTGCAATCAGAAGAAAGCAATCAAACCTGGGAATGGAGTCCGGCGTACTCAGGGAGAAACTGGTTGGCAAATGTGAGCGTCTGCTTTGGGAGGTGGCCTCCGAGTTTGGTTGTTGAGGGCTTCCTAGGTTCTTGGTGTTATAAATGATCTTTCCTGGGTTCTTGGTGTTATAAATGATCTTTCCTGGGTTCTTGGTGTTATAAATGATCTCTCCTTACCTTTGTTTATGTTTATGGTTGTGTTTGTCTTATGGTCCCTTTGTTGTCTTGTTTCAGTCTGCTTAGGGAGGGAAGTGGGTATCCACATGTGGTACTGGGAGTACAAAGGTGGCTGAGTGAGTTAGCCATCAGAATCAACTCATTGGCACCTTGCCATCTTGACAGATGATAGTTTGGTACAATGTGCTTCAAAAAGGCTTAATAACTACGACCCATGGCGGTGGTTAGTGTGGCTGATAAGGCCAATTCGTGCTGTAAATGTCCGTTCACATTGGGTGCATGTGAACATGTGGTCATTTCCACCATCATGCACCATCTTACGTCTCACACGCTCGGTGTGTGACTTATCTGCAATAATGTTCTCCTTTGTCTTTATTCCATTTCTGATAGTTGCCCTCCATGCAACACGTTCAGCGGCGACTTACTCCAATGTGCATTATCAATGCCTGTATCAATCATGTCCCGCTTACACACATCTTTGTATCGTAGTAGAGGCCGACCCTGAGATCTCCTACCCATCTGTAATTCACCAAAAAAGATGTCCTTTGGTATTCTACCATCATCCATCCTCCTAACGTGTCCTATCCATCTAAGTCTACGAAGACTGAGCATGGAATAAACCGTCACACAACCTGATCTTTCCAATACTTCAGTATTTGTGATTTTGTCTTGCCACTTAATACCAAGTATTCTTCAGCAGACACCGCATATGAAAGCTGTTTAAACGTTTCTCTTGGTGTGAGTAAGTTGTACCAGGGTTCACTGCCATAAAGAAGAGTACTAAGGACACAGGCTTGATAGACAAGGACTTTGTTTTGGCAGTAAGCTTCCTGTTCTCCCAGACTCTTTTTGCTTAACCTGTTCATTGTTGTTGCTGCCTTACCAATCCTGATGTTGATTTCCTGATCTAGGGATAATTTGCTATTTACCACTGATCCTAGATATGTAAAATGGTCTACTATCTCCAGTTCGGCGTCGTCAATAAAGATTGATGGTACCCCATGTGCACCTTGTGACATAATCTGTGTCTTCTTCTTGCTAATTGTTAAACCAAATTCAGAACAAGCATTGGAGAATGCAGATAGTAGACGTTGCAATCTTCCTCAGAGTGGGTCGTAATCGCAGCATCATCTGCAAAAAGCAACTCTCTGATTAGTACCCTCCTAATTTTGGTCTTAGCCTTCAATCTCTGAGCATTGTAGAGGCCGCCATCTGAGCGTGAGTGAATGTATATACCACCATCCTGATCACGAAAGGTATATTTCAGTAGAAGTGAAAAGTATATTCCAAAGAGGGTGGGAGCTAGTACACAACCTTGCTTAACTCCACTCTTGATTTCAAACTCTTCAGAAGTTGCACCATCAAACTTGATTATACCCTTCATGCATGTGTGGAACGATTCCACAATGGACAGAAGAGTTGGTGGGCAGCCAATCTTCTTTAGTGCCTTGAACAGACCCTCACGACTGACCAAATATTTGGGGTACTGTTGATTATATCAAGGGATATAACTGATGGTTCATTTTTGGCGGAATTTATTGCAAAGTTTAGTCCCTTGACTGGATAATACGTGTTCCCCTTTACATTGGGAACTTATATATTTTGTATTGTAGATGGTTAACCAGCCGGTCTCCCTGGTCTAGGAGTTACATGACTTTCTCCGTAATGCCGTATACTTTCGTGAGCAACATGACGTGCGCGAGAATCAGTTGCGGTTCTCTCCGCTTCGGTAACTTACGGTTATGTGAGCCGGTCGCTCAGAAAGCAATGGCAAACTACTGAGCGTAATCTTGTCAAGAAATCAACAATCAGCTGAAAGATGCTGATGTTGACAGCGATGTCCTGTAAAGGATATGCGAACAAAAAACAAGAAAAAAGATGGTTAACCAAATGAACAGTGAAGGTTGTATTAGTTTTAGGTGCACAGGCCATCTTGATAACTGTTCGTGTGGTCATTAATTTCTTGGTTGAGGTTGACTATTTTTGTGATGTGTGTGTCTATAACAAGACATGTGATGTGTGTGTCTATAACAAGACATGTGATGTGTGTGTCTATAACATGTGATGTGTGTGTCTATAACAAGACATGTGATGTGTGTGTCTATAACAAGACATGTGGTGTGTGTGTCTATAACAAGACATGTGATGTGTGTGTCTATAACAAGACATGTGATATGTGTGTGTCTATAACATGTGATGTGTGTGTCTATAACAAGACATGTGGTGTGTGTGTGTCTATAACAAGACATGTGGTGTGTGTGTCTATAACAAGACATGTGATGTGTGTGTCTATAACAAGACATGTGATATGTGTGTGTCTATAACAAGACATGTGGTGTGTGTGTCTATAGCAAGACATGTGATGTGTGTGTATATAACAAGACATGTGATGTGTGTGTATATAACAAGACATGTGATGTGTGTGTATATAACAAGACATGTGATGTGTGTGTCTATAACAAGACATGTGATATGTGTGTGTCTATAACAAGACATGTGATGTGTGTGTCTATAACATGTGATGTGTGTGTCTATAACAAGACATGTGATGTGTGTGTTTATAACATGTGATGTGTGTGTCTATAACAAGACATGTGATGTGTGTGTCTATAACAAGACATGTGATATGTGTGTCTATAACAAGACATGTGATGTGTGTGTCTATGTCACAGATGCTCACCCCCAGATCTCATGAGTAGGTCCTCAGACTTGAGTTTCTTGGGAGCGGGCGACTCAAACATCTGGTCCCCCTGCAAGGCTTCTTGCTTCTCTCTCTCTGTCATTTGCTGAAACCTGTATGGGAGAGACAGATGGACGGATGTGATGACAGAAGGGCTCAACTCTTTAACTACATGCTGATCTTACTACCTACTGGTCACACAATTAGTTGGCTTATGTCAGTCGGCTCTGTGTACATGGCAGTGTCCCTATATACATGACAGTGCCTGCTGTGAGACTACCTATATCCTGTCCCTGTGTGCAACATAGATTGTGGCAAGAATGTGAAACAAGCCAGACAAGGATATCCTGTGAAGATAATGCTAGTCAGTGGCAATGAGCATGGGGATCTCTTTCCTCTAACAGCACTAGAAGTTGGAATTCTCATCCTAGATCAGGAAACACTCGTGCGGGATAAGGGAACACTTGTGCTGGATAAGGAAACACTCATGCTGGATTAGGAAACACTCATGCGTGATAAGGAAACACTTGTGCTGGAAAAAGAAACACTCATCACACATAAGGGAACACTTATCCAAGATAAAGGAATACTCATCCTGGATAAGGAAAAGACCCATCCTAGATAAGGGAACAAATAGGTATATTAAGCTCCTGCGAGAAGAAACGTACTAAACACAAACACGTTGCACATACCTTACAAGGAGATTCATCGTTTACCGGAATACAGGTGAAAATCCAAAATCAGAAGTAATCAATAAATATATAAAATGAATAATAAAATAAAATACACACAAAAGCGTACAATAGGACACACAGGACGGCCATAAGGCCCATAAAGACATAAGGGAACACTCATCATAGATATGGGAACACTCATCCTACAAAAGGGAACACTCATCATAGCTAAGGGAACACTCATCCTTCATAAGAGAACACTCATCTTGGATAAGCGAACACTTATCCTTAATGAAGGAACACTCATCCTATATAAGGGAACACTCATCTTACATAAGCAATCATTCATCCTACACAAGGGAACACTCATCCTACATAAGGGAACATTCACCATAGGTAAGGGAACACTCACCATAGGTAAGGGAACACTCACCATAGGTAAGACAAAACTCATCCTTGACGAGGGAATACTCATCCTACATAAGGGAACACTGCTCTTAGATAATGGAACACTCATCCTGGACAAGGGAGATGATGTGAACACTATGTGTCAATGACTGCTTGCGGACGACGTGATGTCATAGGAAACAACCTATTATTATATGTCTGAGGAAGCGTGGCTCCAGCAAGGTAAGTAGGCCACTGCGGTTTGTATACAAGCCAATTAGCTGTGAGTTGTGTGTGGGCAGATCTACGAGCTGTGAGTTGTGTGTGGGCAGATCTATGAGCTGTGAGTTGTGTGTGGGCAGATCTATGAGCTGTTTTGGGCAGATCTACGAGCTGTGAGTTGTGTGTGGGCAGATCTACGAGCTGTGAGTTGTGTGTGGGCAGATCTACGAGCTGTGAGTTGTGTATGGGCAGATCTATGAGCTGTTTTGGGCAGATCTATGAGCTGTGAGCTGTGTGTGGGCAGATCTACAAGCTGTGAGTTGTGTGTGGGCAGATCTACGAGCTGTGAGCTGTGTGTGGGCAGATCTATGAGCTGTGAGTTGTGTGTGGGCAGATCTACGAGCTGTGAGATGTGTGTGGGCAGATCTACGAGCTGTGAGTTGTGTGTAGGCAGATCTACGAGATGTGAGTTGTGTGTGGGCAGATCTACGAGCTGTGATTTGTGTGTGGGCATATCTACGAGCTGTGAGTTGTGTGTGGGCAGATGTACGAGCTGTGAGTTGTGTGTGGGCAGATCTACGAGCTGTGTGTGGGCAGATCTATGAAATGTGAATTGTGTGTGGGCAGATCTACGAGCTGTGAGTTGTGTGTGGGCAGATCTACGAGCTGTGAGTTGTGTGTGGGCATATCTACGAGCTGTGAGTTGTGTGTGGGCAGATGTACGAGCTGTGAGTTGTGTGTGGGCATATCTACGAGCTGTGAGTTGTGTGTGGGGAGATCTACGAGCTGTGAGTTGTGTGTGGGCAGATCTACGAGCTGTGAGTTGTGTGTGGGCAGATCTACGAGCTGTGAGCTGTGTGTGGGCAGATCTACGAGTTGTGTGTGGGCAGATCTACGAGCTGTGAGTTGTGTGTGGGCAGATCTACGAGCTGTGAGTTGTGTGTGGGCAGATCTACGAGCTGTGTGTGGGCAGATCTATAAAATGTGAGATGTGTGTGGGCAGATCTACGAGCTGTGAGTTGTGTGTGGGCAGATCTACGAGCTGTGAGCTGTGTGTGGGCAGATCTACGAGTTGTGTGTGGGCAGATCTACGAGCTGTGAGTTGTGTGTAGGCAGATCTACGAGCTGTGAGTTGTGTGTGGGCAGATCTACGAGCTGTGAGTTGTGTGTGGGGAGATCTACGAGCTGTGATCTGTGTGTGGGCAGATCTACGAGTTGTGAGTTGTGTGTGGGCAGATCTACGAGCCGTGTGTGGGCAGATCTACGAGCTGTGTGTGGGCAGATTTACGAGCTGTGTGTGGGCAGATCTACGAGCTGTGTGTGGGCAGATCTACGAGCTGTATGTGGGCAGATCTACGAGCTGTGTGTGGGCAGATCTACGAGCTGTGTGTGGGCAGATATACGAGCTGTGTGTGGGCAGATCTACGAGCTGTGTGTGGGCAGATATACGAGCTGTGTGTGGGCAGATCTACGAGCTGTGTGTGGGCAGATCTACGAGCTGTGTGTGGGCAGATCTACGAGCTGTGTGTGGGCAGATCTACGAGCTGTATGTGGGCAGATATACGAGCTGTGTGTGGGCAGATCTACGAGCTGTGTGTGGGCAGATCTACGAGCTGTGTGTGGGCAGATATACGAGCTGTGTGTGGGCAGATCTACGAGCTGTGTGTGGGCAGATCTACGAGCTGTGTGTGGGCAGATATACGAGCTGTGTGTGGGCAGATCTACGAGCTGTGTGTGGGCAGATATACGAGCTGTGTGTGGGCAGATCTACGAGCTGTGTGTGGGCAGATCTACGAGCTGTGTGTGGGCAGATCTACGAGCTGTGTGTGGGCAGATCTACGAGCTGTATGTGGGCAGATCTACGAGCTGTGTGTGGGCAGATCTACGAGCTGTGTGTGGGCAGATCTACGAGCTGTATGTGGGCAGATCTACGAGCTGTGTGTGGGCAGATCTACGAGCTGTGTGTGGGCAGATATACGAGCTGTGTGTGGGCAGATCTACGAGCTGTGTGTGGGCAGATATACGAGCTGTGTGTGGGCAGATCTACGAGCTGTACGCTGGCAGCCGGGTAGCGGGATGCACCCCCTACACGGAACTAAAAAGTTGACTTCCCGTTCAGAAAGCAACTACTTGGGGTAAAATTGCCTAGTTAATAAACCCGGCGTGGGGGGTTGAATGCAACGTCCTGTAAAGACACGGCCACATTTGTAATAAACGGAAAAAAAGATCATTTGCAGCAACGCAGAACAGAAAGACCGTCTGATTTCGTGCACCGAGCTGCCTGCCCGCCAGGTAATCAGGTCGTGATTTCGTATGTCCCTGGAAGCGTCAATAAAAATAATTGGGTCTGAGTTTCCATGAGTAGACAGCATTTATATATCCAATCGCCTCAAGGCACGAAATGTGGTCCTTTTTTGGAATTTGGAAGTCTTGTGTCTGAACTGGAAGACCCCTCTGCCGTGCGTCCACCTTGACGAGGTAGAGGGGCTTCCGCGTTCCAATGACCCCAAGAGCTATGCCGACGGTAGCACAGCTACTGGTAGGGTCACCCATGTCGGACAGGTCAAGGGAGAGGGACCAGACAAAGTGACGCACAAACCTGCTGCCTTGTAGGTAGACTGGGGACAGTCAAAGGCTAGGGAAAGCACCCCAAAATATGCTTGTCGAAATCGGATGTACTGAGCCACAGGCTTGACAAAGCAGTGCAACGTAACTTTATCATTTCATGATGCCACAGATGAAAATTAATCGTTATGGTGCTAATCCCGTGAAGTCCCATCAGGCGGTGATAGTGCCGGGCCCCCTGCCTCGAGGGGGTCCACCCATGACTACTGGTGGTCACCTTCCCCTGTGCTGTGGAGTCAAGGCACAGAGGAGTAGGTTAAGAGCTATTGACCAAATACCAAGGACACTCAACATACTACAGTGGAATGCCGAAGGAGTTTATAACAAGAAAGAATCCCTGACACAGCGTCTTCATAAAGATAGAATAGATGTGGCATGCATTCAAGAGACACACCTCAACGCCAAGCACAAATTTTCAGTCAGGGGATATCAGGCCACACGTTTCGACCGCGAAGGACATAAAGGAGGAGTTCTAATACTTACACGAAATACAATACCTTGCAGCGAAGTATCTGTGATCTCTGACAACCAAACAGAAATTATAGGTGTTGATATAATGATAAAGGACGTGAAAATAAGAATTTACAATCTTTATAGCCCAGCAGATAAGGATCTTACACTCTCAAACATGAAAATAACTGACACAAATTGCATTATTGTCGGAGACTTTAATAGCCGTTCAGAAAGATGGGGATACCCAGATACTGACAAAAGAGGAGATGAAGTGGAGGACTGGGAAATAGACTCAAATCTCCATCTACTCAACAAAGCGGATGACACACCGAGCTTCTACTCCAGAAGATGGATTACCACTTCTACTCCAGACTTAGCTTTCTGCACAGGAGACATCCTCCACAAAATCGATCGCCATGTGCTGGACCAATTAGCAGGTAGTGACCACAGACCAATCAAGCTTGTAATGAATATGGAGTATGTTCCACAGGAGCAAAAGCCCTTGCCTCGCTGGAATTACAAACGAGCAGATTGGGACAGATGTGCCACACTAACAGACAAATATTGTGAAAACATAAATACACGATATGGCAACATAAAGCAAATGGTGGAAAGTCTAAACAGAGTGATAATACAGGCAGCCACTGAGTCTATTCCAAGAGGAGCGAGGAAAAATTACAAACCATACTGGACTGAAGAACTACAAAGTTTGGAGGACAAAGTTGAAGATGCCATGAAGACAGCAGAGAGAGAACAAACAATTGAAGCGAATACCTCTCTCAAAGCCATCTCAGCAAAATATAAAAGAACAGTAAATCAAACAACAAGAGATCGTTGGAGGGAAAAAAACAGAAAACCTGAATTTTGACAGGGATGGAAACAAACTATGGAAATTAGTGAAAGCCATGAACAATGAAGGACCTAGAAACAAACAAATAACAATTAAACAAGGAAATGCCTTGCTTACAGGAAAAAAGGCTGCAAATGCACTAATGGAACACTATGCCAATGCAAACGACATTGATATTACAACTGAACAGAAGAAAGCAATCAAGACAAACAGATACATCATAGAAATACAGAGACAGCAGCAGAATATATGATGGCAAATCTAACAATGGAAGAAATGGAACAGGCAATGAATACCCTAAAAAAGAAGAAATCACCAGGAAAGGATGGAATCACAAATGAAATGCTAATAGGACTAGGCACCAAGGCAAAGAAGAAACTACTAGCAGTCCTAAATAACAGCTGGAAGAGAGGAATAGTCCCACAGGCATGGAAGGAAGCTATACTAATACCAGTCCCAAAGAAAGGAAAAGACCTGGAAGAACCAAATGGCTATCGACCTATCAGTCTACTTAGCTGTGTAGGAAAATTAATGGAACGCATTATCAATGGCAGGCTAACATGGCATCTGGAAGAAAACAAACTCTTAACACCACACCAAGCAGGATTCAGAAAGTACAGATCCACTGAAGATCAAATAACCTATATAGCTCAGGAAATAGAGGATGCCTTCCAAGAGAAAAAGCACACACTAGCAGTCTGGATAGATTTAGAAAAAGCATTTGATAAAGTATGGAAGGAAGGACTGAAAGTAAAACTGCAAAACATGCATGTTTGTGGAAAAATGTATAAATGGATCAGCCACTACCTTGAGAACAGAACTGCCAGGACAAAAGTACAAGGACAAACAAGCAAAATGATGCTGCTGGAGCAAGGTGTCCCCCAAGGAGGAGTTCTTTCACCAACATTATTCCTAGCATATATAAATGACATCACAGAAAATTTTCCAGCCAGAGTACACACATCCTCCTTTGCAGATGACCTAGCCATATGGACATCTGAAGAATATATTAGCACAGCTAACAGCAGAATACAGCAAGCCTTATTAGCGCTAGAGGACTGGTCAAAATCATGGCTAGTGAAGATAAGTGAGGAGAAAACAACATGCACAGTGTTCTCCCTCTCAAATAAAACTCAGCAACCTAAGCTGGTATTGAATGGAAAAATATTGCGCCATGAAGAAAATCCAAACTGTCTAGGAGTTACCTTTGATCGTCGCCTGACATGGAAGACACAGGTTGAGAAAAATCGAACAAGAGCAAGGCAAGAATGGCAATCATGAAAAAGCTTGCTGGTACAACGTGGGGAGCAGATGAGAAAGTTCTCAAGAAGTTATATACTGGACGGGTGAGGCCAGTACTGGAATATGGCATTGCAGCTTGGGCAACAGCAGCTAAGTCAAACTTTAACAAAATAAGTAGAGTCCAAAACCAAGGAATGCGAATCATAACTGGAAGCCTGAAGACAACGCCTATTAATGAACTAGAAAAGATCACTTGTTTACAACCAATGCAGGATAGAAGAGATAGCAGAGCCCAGCAACAAGCAGAAAAATTTAGAAGATTGACAGACCACCCTATGTACAACAGATTTAATAGTTTTGGAAAGGGAAGACTGAAGCGTAGCAACTTTGTAGAAACTGCAAAACGAAGGATTAGGGCAGATCCTATTCTTAACATATCAACAGTCAAGCCCATACACAATGCACACAAGTTCCCAGCTTGGCGACAGCAGCAACTGCCTGAGATGATAGAAAACATTCCTGGTATTGAGAAAAAGAACACTCAGCATGAAACCGAAAGAAGAGAAATAACCCTAAACTACATAAAAGAACATTACCCAAGCAGGAATTGGACCCATGCATATACAGATGGATCAGCCAAAAATTCAATAGAGAATGGAGGAGGAGGAGTTCTCCTAAATTTAAAAAATGGAGTGAAAAAAACACATTCAATGGCAACTGGAAAATTTTCAAGTAACTTCAAAGCGGAGGTAGAGGCTCTGAAAACTGCAGCAGAAATGCTCCTGATGGAGGAAAATAAAGAGAAGCAAATAGCTATCTTCACAGATGCAAAGTCAGCTGTCTCAATACTGAAGAGCAATAACAGCACAGAACTAACTGACCTAAGAGCAGCACTCCATGGTCTATGCCAGAAATCCAAAAAAGTTGTAATACAGTGGATCCCATCACATAGCAGTATACCTGGAAACGAAGAGGCTGACAGACTGGCAAAAGAGGGTGGACGACTACCACAGCCTGACATAGACATAACCTATAATGAGGCAAAGAGGTTGATAAAAAGCACTTATAGAACCAAATGGGAATCAGAGCATCCAGGCCATTAGAAAGATGATGCATATTACAAACTCGACCGAAGAGAACAAGTAGCAATCTTCAGACTCCGCACAGGACATAACAGGCTGAAATACCACTTGTTCAATAAACTAAAGATAGGAGATACCGATGAATGTAATTGTAGAACTGGAAAAATGACAGCAAAACATTTGCTGCAGGATTGCCCAACGTATGCAGAACAGAGAAAGATATTTTGGCCCACACCTGCTTCATTTGAGGACAAGCTCTATGGAGATATCAACAAGCTCAAGTTGACCGCAGCTTACTTTAACTATATACAGGTTGACATTTAAAGGTGCATGAAGACCCAGAGGCATGAAATGGAATATTGCTTGGATAGCAAATCCATTATGTGGAAAGTCCAAATCGAAAGCTCGCTGTGTGGGCTTCATAAAAGGTGGAAAAGTGTCCTAGTGGCACGAAATGGAATATTGCTTGGATAGCAAATCCATTACGTGGAAAGTCCGAATCAAAAGCCCATTGTGTGGGCTTCATAAAAGGTGGAAAAGTGTCCTAGTGGCATGAAATGGAATATTGCTTGGATAGCAAATCCATTACGTGGAAAGTCTGAATCAAAAGCCCACTGTGTGGGCTTCATAAAAGGTGGAAAAGTGTCCTAGTGGCACGAAATGGAATATTGCTTGGATAGCAAATCCATTACGTGGAAAGTCCGAATCAAAAGCCCACTGTGTGGGCTTCATAAAAGGTGGAAAAGTGTCATAGTGGCACGAAATGGAATATTGCTTGGATAGCAAATCCATTACATGGAAAGTCCGAATCGAAAGCTCACTGTGTGGATGTCATCTGCAGACTGCATACTTCTGGTTTCCGGAAGAACAGCCTATGGTGAACGGAAGGCCCAATATACGGAAGTGAGGCTAAACAGCCATGTGCAGGACGTGACGATTCCTTGGGTGAGCCCAGTACCAGAGCGCTATGTATCGGCTCTGCAAGTATGGAAGCCTCCTTGGATGGCGGGGAATGCCCATGGTCTGCCCCTGCCTTCCCTTGAGGGCTGACCAGGATCTTTGGCTGTTCTATATGGACCAGCTGGGATGGGGGATAACACCACAACAGTGAGAGTCAAACGTCCTAAGAAACCCCCGGGAAGGTTAACCCGGTCAACAAATGCCCGCAGAAGTCGGATGTGTCGGCCTAACGGCGCAAGAACGCAGCTCTGCTGTAAACAGGCACAACGCAATCACATCCGAAAAAAAAACTCCGGATGAACGAAGAAGAAAGAAGAAGAAGAACTGGAAGACAAGATGAAGACAGACATTCCAATTTACGCCAATTCGGCAACTATGACCTTTCAAGGGCGGTAATTTTCTCACGGATCGGATTCCACCATTAGGAAATGACTTCCCCTGTGTTTGAATGGCGATTCCGTGAAACGATTCAGCAATCACAATTTAAGCCGCAGCCTCACAAAAGGTCTGATTAATGTTGCCGCCGCAGTGCCCGCCTCGCTAATGAAAGCTTTTCACCAGCCGGCGACGACGGCCTGACACTGGTGTACACCATTTGTGTACTCACGAGTAAAGTCGGGCCCAGGGTCCACCTGATTAAGTTGGTAGGTAAATATGACTGTTTGATCCGTTCCCCAATTTCCATAGATTCGCTTCTAATTCTGTGGCCTCATTAAGATGAGAACTAATGCAAGGTGAGGCAGACAGAGGGAGGGAGCGAGGCTCGTGCAGAGGCTGCGGAGGAAGGAGGTGAAGGAGAAACAGATGGTGACGATACACACATAATGAAAATTTCCGCTTCCCCATCATCATCATGAGTCATGCCCATTGGCGTAAGCGTTCAAGTCTCTCACAGACCTTGGTCCTTAATGTTGTGGATCAACTACGTTCATGATATTCCTCCATGCCACCGCCTCTGTCCATCCAGTTCTCTCGGTCTGCCTCTCCCCTCACTGATCTTTTCAGTCATCGCGATGTCCTCTTGTCTCCCTTGTCATCACATGACCAAAGAATGCCGATTGTCTCTGTCTTATTGTTGTATATAGTGTTCTAGTTTCATTAACCTCTGTCAGGCAATTGTTGTCAGTTACTCTGGCAGCCTAAGTTTTCGTCACATTAATCTAGGGAACCATATCTTCTTTTCTTCCAAGCTCTACCAAACCTGCTCTTTGATTTATTGCCATTTGTTCATTCACATTCCATGATTCTCTGCCATAGAACAGAACAGGTTCTATATACCATTACAGTGTCCTCTTTCTGAGATTCAATGACACTGACTTAGCCATAGTGTCTTTATTTAAAAAAAAAAACACCATTATGAGACCTGCTGTAGACCTACATTAAACACTATTCTGAGACCTGCTGTAGATCTACAACAAACATCATTCTGAGACCTGCTCTAGACCTACAACAAACACCATTCTGAGACCTGCTCGAGACCTACAACAAACATCATTCTGAGACCTGCCGCAGACCTACAACAGACAGCAGACTTCTAGGTGACCCCCCCCCCCCTACCAGGGGACAGTAAATATCACTTTCTCACATTGAGGACTAGGTATGTGAAAACCGCGAGCATTAGTGACTGCAACATACACATCAGTGCATGACAACATACACATCAGTGCACGACAACATACACATCAGTGCATGACAACATACACATCAGTGCATGACAACATACACATCAGTGCACGACAACATACACATCAGTGCATGACAACATACACATCAGTGCATGACAACATACACATCAGTGCATGACAACATACACATCAGTGCATGACAACATACACATCAGTGCATGACAACATACACATCAGTGCATGACAACATACACATCAGTGCATGACAACATACACATCAGTGCATGACAACATACACATCAGTGCATGACAAACATACACATCAGTGCATGACAACATACACATCAGTGCATGACAACATACACATCAGTGCATGACAACATACACATCAGTGCATGACAACATACACATCAGTGCACGACAACATACACATCAGTGCATGACAACATACACATCAGTGCATGACAACATAACATCAGTGCATGACAACATACACATCAGTGCATGACAACATACACATCAGTGCATGACAACATACACATCAGTGCATGACAACATACACATCAGTGCATGACAATATACACATCAGTGCATGACAACATACACATCAGTGCATGACAACATACACATCAGTGCATGACAACATACACATCAGTGCATGACAACATACACATCAGTGCATGACAACATACACATCAGTGCATGACAGCATACACATCAGTGCATGACAACATACACATCAGTGCATGACAACATACAAATCAGTGATGACAACATACACATCAGTGCATGACAACATACACATAAGTACATGACAACATACACATCAGACAACATACACATAAGTACATGACAACATACACATCAGTGCATGACAACATACACATAAGTACATGACAACATACACATCAGTGCATGACAACATACACATCAGTGCATGACAACATACAAATCAGTGCATGACAACATACACATAAGTACATGACAACATACACATCAGTGCATGACAACATACACATCAGTGCACGACAACATACACATCAGTGCATGACAACATACACATCAGTGTATGATAACATACACATAAGTACATGACAACATACACATCAGTGCATGACAACATACACATCAGTGCATGACAGCATACACAAAAGTGCATGACAACATACACATCAGTGCACAACAACATACACATCAGTGCATGACAACATACACATCAGTGCATGACAACATACACATCAGTGCACGACAACATACACATCAGTGCATGACAACATACACATCAGTGTATGATAACATACACATAAGTACATGACAACATACACATCAGTGTATGATAACATACACATAAGTACATGACAACATACACATCAGTGCATGACAACATACACATCAGTGCATGACAGCATACACAAAAGTGCATGACAACATACACATCAGTGCATGACAGCATACACAAAAGTGCATGACAACATACACATCAGTGCATGACAACATACACATCAGTGCATGACAACATACACATCAGTGTATGATAACATACACATAAGTACATGACAACATACACATCAGTGCATGACAACATACACATCAGTGCATGACAACATACACATCAGTGCATGACAGCATACACAAAAGTGCATGACAACATACACATCAGTGCACAACAACATACACAGCAGTGCATGACAACATACACATCAGTGCATGACAACATACACATCAGTGCACGACAACATACACATCAGTGCATGACAACATACACATCAGTGTATGATAACATACACATAAGTACATGACAACATACACATCAGTGCATGACAACATACACATCAGTGCATGACAGCATACACAAAAGTGCATGACAACATACACATCAGTGCATGACAACATACACATCAGTGCATGACAACATACACATCAGTGTATGATAACATACACATAAGTACATGACAACATACACATCAGTGCATGACAACATACACATCAGTGCATGACAGCATACACAAAAGTGCATGACAACATACACACTGCCACGTAGTGGTTTTAATACAAGAGAAAATACACAGACACTCTCACTGATAAACAGACTGACAAACTGACTGACGGAATGGCTACCACTTAACTGACAAACTGACAGACTTACTGACACGCAGACTGACAGACATAACGACACGCACCCACCTGTCCCCGTCTCTCCAACTCTGTTCCACATCAGACAGGTGTCCCGCCTTCTCGTCCCGCTTGGGGCCGGCTTTCCTGGACAGCAGGACTGTGTCTTCTCCAGGTTTCTTACACTCCAGAAGACACTCCAGCACCTTGCCATGCTGGGCCGACGTGTCGGAGTAGGCCCGGATCAACGTCTCCAGCTCGGCCCACAGCTGGCGGTATTGCTCCTCCCTGAGCGGTTGGTCACAGACATGTATTAGCATACAAAGCTTGTTACAATGTTTACATACAGGGGACCTGTGAGGCTATAATAATGACGAATAATCAATAAATATCAAGGTATTGATGGACTTCAATACATAATTAGTTGGTCCAGTCCGAATACCCTTCCTACAATGTTGGATATCAATTTCAAATGAAGAGTTTCAACTGTGAGCTGTTTCCGTTTCTGTTACCTAAAATATCATACCTAATCTACTCAATTAGTCTTCTGTGAGTGCTAATCAATACATAAAAACCAACCCATCTTCCTATGAAAATACGAGGTGGGGGGGGGGGGCGCTCCAAATGAAAACCTTAAATATTGTGTGTGTGTGTGGGTTTTTTTTTCTTTCTTTCTCTGAGACAGTAAAGTATAAATGTATCATTTTTCGATGTAGTCACCACTGCGTTCAATTGAAGTCCTCCAGCGCCGATACAGTGCTTGGATTCCTGTAGAAAAGTTTGTTTTTTGTTCTTGGTCGCGTGTGTAACCACTCAGGCACCACCTGCTGTACCTCTACATCGGACAGACAAGATTTTAAACGTCCTACTCCACTCATACACTTGCTGGACTGACAGGCATGCATCACCATACTGCATCGTCATTCGCCGATGAATTTCTATAGGTTTCACCTCTTCACTGATTTAAAAAAATACGGATAACAGAACGCTGCTCCTCTTTTGTGCATGTCAAAAGTGGGGCGGCAATCTTTAAACTGTCCTTATGACGTCACCGGGTTCGTCTGCACCGTGATGTCGTGTGTAGGACACTCTTGAATCCTTAACAACAATACTGACAGATTACTAGACAAGCATAGTTATTGTTATTTCTACCACACTTTTTATTTGAAGCCCCCTGTAAAAACAGCTGCGTGTCCGAGGTGTGCAGAAACTGTCCACTGACCGGCCACACAGCTGCGTGTCCGAGGTGTGCAGAAACTGTCCACTGACCGGCCACACAGCTGCGTGTCCGAGGTGTGCAGAAACTGTCCAATGACCGGCCACACAGCTGCGTGTCCGTGTGCAGAAAGTGTCGACTGACCGGCTGCACAGCTGCGTGTACGAGGTGTGCAGAAACCATTACATTAAGTTCTCATGAATCATTTAAGGACAGTCAGAATACTGGATGTATGGTCGATTGACATCTTCAAGGGCAACCGTGCTGGTTCAGTGGCTAGACGCTGTCCTGCGGGCGCCGTATCAGTGGTTAGGCGCTGTCCTGCCGGCGCCGTGCTATCTTAGTGGCTAGACGCTGTCCTGCCGGCGCCGTGCTATCTTAGTGGCTAGACGCTGTCCTGCCGGCGCCGTGCTATCTTAGTGGCTAGACGCTGTCCTGCCGGCGCCGTGCTATCTTAGTGGCTAGACGCTGTCCTGCCGGCGCCGTGCTATCACAGTGGCTAGACGCTGTCCTGCCGGCGCCGTGCTATCTTAGTGGCTAGGCGCCGGATGTATGGTCGAGTGGCATCGTCACGGGCAGCCGTGCTGACTCAGTGGCTAGACGTTGTCCTGGCGACCCGGTACTCATGGGGTCATCCACACCGGGGTGGATCCACATTCTACAACTGACCCGGGCTCCCAACTCGACCCATCCTAACACTGGTACCGGGACATGTCTAGGGACATGAAAGTGGTCGGCGCATGTTGACCGTATCAGTCACCGAGTGCCCACTGGGTTGTGACAACATGGCTCTAGTAATGTTTGGCCATCTCTCTAAGGAATAACAGAATATAACTCTCTAAAATTTGTCACAGAAAACCTAAAATTTAAGTTCCTTAAAATAGAAAACTTGCGGTTTTGGCCACGTTTCTGAGAGAAAACAACGATATACACACGTGTAAGAGAGATTGACAGCTTAAGCTTCGCCCCTAAAAGAAAACTCACCGTTTAGGTCCCTTCCCCCTGGACCCCAGCGAGGTGGCCGGAAGTGGGTCATTTTTAGCCTCCATGCCCACAACCCTGAGGATGACCTTCTTGCACTCCAGGGTCTCGTCATCTGTCAGTGTGTCATTGAGCAGCAGTTGTGGCAGCGGACTGATGTTCTGTAAACAAAGTTCATCAACACATGTCTCTGTGGTCAGCACAAGTTTGCTTCACTGATAGATTTCTGAAGCGCTTTCGTGTTCACGTGTTTCAGTGTTAACGTGTCAATAGACACATCTGTCTACAGGTACAATCTATCTACAGTCACAATCTGTCTACAGTCACAATCTGTCTACAAACACATATGATGTGTCGACACAGACACAACCTGTTTACTGACAGATGTTTAGGTATGCCAATCTGTCTACAGACACAATCTGTCCACAGGCACAATCTGTCTACATAAACAATCTGTCTACAGACACAATATGTTTACAGGCACAATCTGTCTACAGGCACAGTCTATCAACAGCCAGAATCTGGCAACACAAAGATGTTAGAGGCGACAATCTAGCAGTTTCTGGATGTTGCTGACAACATTGGCAGCTAACGTGTACCACATGTCACGAATATAATAGTTATAACATAACATGCCATATAGTTATTCGCTACACACACGCGAAATCCACGTAGTTACAAACGAACTTATTACCAACACACCGACTGAAGAGGATATACAAGTTATAGAGTAACATGTTACTTACACACACTTGGCGACAATATAATAACAGTTATAAACTAACATATGACATACACACAGGGAGATTGTATACCGTTTTCGTCTCGTCGTAAAAGACGATTGTGTAGACCCGTTCAACTATGTTATGTTGATTGCATATATTAGGGCTCTTATGTTGCGTCTCTTCAGTGTTCGTGTGTTTGATTGCTAGTTATTCTTTGTCTTCTGTGGCTTGTTGAATTTATTGGTTTCTGCTTTTTGTCCGTATTGTTTCCATGTCGGTGTCGCCTAGCAATGTAGCATAGAGGTGTAGCTTAGCGGTGTCGCCTAGCAGTATAGCCTAGCGGTATAGCCTAGCGGTGTAGCGTAGCAATGTAGCCTAGCGGTGTCGCCTTGCGGTGTAGCCTAGCAGTGTAGCCTAGCAGTGTAGCCTAACGGTATAGCCTAGCAGTGTAGCCTTGCGATGTAGCCTAGCAATGTAGCCTAGCGGTGTAGCCTAGCAGTGTAGCATAGCGGTGTAGCCTGGCGCACTTCTATGGCGTCTTCCTGGTGTTAGATAATGATTCTGTGAGTGTTTTGTTTGTGTCCTTGCCGTGTGTTAATGTTTTGTTCCTGACAAGGATTCACCATCTACCAGGAGTCCAGACATCTCTCCTATATCTTAGCTTATCTTTGGCGCCTGCTTTCTGTTCTGTTTCTGGTGCCTTCTTTTCTTTGTCTCGGTGGCCTGGATCATATTCCATCCTTCTGTTTCCCGACTGTCTGCATTTTATAATTCTTTCCCTTCTTCTGACCTCATGGTTGCTGCCAGAATTGTTTATGATTTTGACTGGCACTCTCTCTCTCTCTCTCTCTCTCTCTCTCTCTCTCTCTCTCTCTCTCTCTCTCTCTCTCTCTATCTGTTGTTGACCAGCTCAATTTGTTGTTGTCGTTGACCATCTCAATATGTTGTTGTTGCTGACAAGCTAAATTTGCGGTTCTGTCTATGTGCTTTTTGTCAGAGTAAATTCGGTGTGGACTTTGATTTCAGCCACGCTTGCCACATCCAGCCAAGCGATCTTCACTTCATGCAGGATGGACAGCATCGATACGCAGTTGTTGTAGATGATAACATAGGATTCGGTTAGTATTTGCCGGAGCCTCCGGCAATTGACCTTGACCTCGGCTGATTTTCACTCCTCCTCGGTCATATAGTTGGGTGGGGTACGGGGTGGTATCTAGGTCATATCTAAGGGCGATAATTCTAAGATTTTATGTTTCTAAGGGCAGATAACTATTGAGTGGGTGTATAAAAATTTTAATTAATTATTAAAAAATAAAATAAAATAAATAAAAATAAAAATAAATAACGACGGGGTGCAGGGTGGTGGCGAGGGGGTGGGCGCGTGGGGTGACGCTAGGTGATTTGGGGTTTAAACACTATCATCACAGGGTTACAAATGAAAACCTTAAAATGTACAGATGGTCGATATTATTGATTTTAGCGGGTATAGCTTAGTGAAATTCGTTGGTGATGGGTGGGTAGCGGCTATTAGTGCTTTGTAGAGTGTCGTAGTGGCCTATACACTATCATCATACGGGTTACAAATGAAAACCTTAAAAAGTAAAAATGGCCGATAATATTGATTTTAGCAGGTATAGCTTAGTGAAATTCTTTGGTGAGGGGTGGGTAGCGGCTATTAGTGATTTTTAGAGTGTCGTAGCTGCCTATACACTATCATCATACGGGGTACAAATGAAAACCTTAAAAAGTAAAGATGGCCGATTTTAATGATTTTAGCGGGTATAGCTTACTTAAATTTATTTAAGGGATGGGTAGCGGCTAGTAGTGCTATGTAGAGGGTCGTAGTGGCCTATACACTAACATAACACTGTGTTACAATGAAACCTTGAAAGCTAAAGATCGCTGATTGTAATGGATATAGTGTAGTATCATTCGGCGGTAAGGGGTGGGTACCAGGTATTAGTGGTCAAACAGTGGTCAAGGGGTGGTCAAGTAAGGAAAATTTTAGGGAAAAGTGATTGTAATGATATGATGATGCTTAAAGGGTGGTAAATTAGTGGTCAAGCAGTGGTCAAGTAAGGAAAATTTTAGGGAAAAGTGATTGTAATGATATGATGATGCTTAAAGGGTGGTAAATTAGTGGTCAAATAGTGGTCAAGCAGTGGTCAAGTAAGGAAAATTTTAGGGAAAAGTGATTTTATTGCACAAAATGTAAGCTCGATATAGTCCTATACATAACCTATACCTATACCTATACTTAGTCTATATCTGTATATTAAGTGAAGCGAAATAAAATTGCGATTTATTATTTTTAAGTGATAATTAAAATTTAACTTTTTCGGTTTCTAACAGTGGTTTGTGTCTATGTCTCTTACAGAAAGAGCTTGTTGTGTTTGGTGAATCGTTAGGGTTAGGGGTTAGGTTAGGGTTAAATGATGTATTCTACAGTACAAGAAGCAAAATTTGTTTGAGTCCAAGTGATTTGTCTGTAAGCTCTGTGTGTCATGTGTTTCCTTATTATATGTTTGTGTTCTAGTAGTACTTGTTGGGTGGTTCATCTGATATGGTTTAAGTTTTAGTTCTAAGTCTGGTTTGTGAATTGTTTTGTCTGATATGTTCTTGGTGTCTTTGTGTATCTCATTACGTAATCTTTAATAGAGCCCAAATTTGGGAAATTTCATGTAAAGTGTATATTAGAATAAGTTGTGTTATAGCAAGTTGAAGATGTCAGCCATGGGAAATGGATCTTTTGGAATACTCGGATGAACTATCCCCGATGGACTCACAGATTACATGGCCATACATGTTGTTAACTGTCATGGGTGTTTCAATGGAGCACGTGTACAGTGGAGGTTTGAAGTTCTTGGTGATGTAACCACTTTGTATTAGAAAGCAACCAAGACTGTGGAGAGATGAGTGCTGTATAAGGGTTTCTGTACCAGATACGGTGAAGGTCTTTGGTAAAGTAAAACAAGGAAAGGGGTGACATTGACAGCGTCTTTTCAGATAAGACACATTTGACTACAGAAGTTACATTTCTTTCTTAGTTTTGTGGACTTACTTTTTCCATAGCTATTTCTGTACTTGACCTTTTCCCCTTTTGGTGACTTATTTATAAGTTTAGTTGAAATATTTCTGTCTTGGACGATGTTTTTCATACTTGATTATTTTTCATATATTTCTGTATTTGCCGTAACTTCTTCTAAGACTTTGTTCATGTCTGGTAATGTAAGCTCTGAGCCGACAAGACAACGGCATGAAAACAAACCAATAAAGAAAATCAACAAAAAAACTTGGTTTCAATATTTTTATCACCAAAATATGTGTGTTCACAACATATTCATCAAAACACTTTAGTGATATAAGAAAAAATCAATGACATACATGAGTAGTGAAAAACAGTTTAGTGATATATCGTAAGAAAAAATCAATGACATACATGATTAGTGAAAAACAGTTTAGAGATATAAGAAACAATCAATGACATAGATGATTAGTGAAACACCAAAAAGTTCTGGATTAGTGATCTTCATTCTTCTGTGGTCTGGTGGTTGACTATCAAAAACACTGTTGTTGTCGAAGTCATCACACATACCTTATTTTGTTTCGGATCCAGAATAAAGACATGTATGAGATATCATACAAGATATCTGAATACTTCTTTTTATCATACCAAAACCACCCGATAGCGGTGGTCGACACTTTTTTCTAATACTACCAGTTGATTGGGTAGCATAATCGAGAGGTCCTTGCAGTACGCCTTAAGGGCTGCCAAGTTGTCTCTATCATTTGATTGGATATCCTCTGCTACTATGAGTGGACTTGTTGCCAGGGTGTCTAAGGGTGTCATCGTTTCTCGTGGTGTCTGGTGATGTAAGTAACGTTGTAGGTTCGAATTGTATAGATTGTCACGTACCTGACAGGGATAATCATTGTGAATGTTCCCATTGTAGCGGGTAAGGTTATCGTTGAAGTCATAGTGGTGGTAGTCTGGTACTTGACTTAGACTACGATGATGGTGTAAATATACACGTGGTGCTGTCGTCTCTGCTGTTGTAGTGTTTGATGTATTCATACGTGGTTGATGGTGTGTTCGTATGTGTCTTTGTAGATTGCCTTTTCTGTTGAAAAGTTGTCACAGATATGACATAAGTGTGGTTTCGTACCGTGAATGGTCCGAATGTGACGATTAAGGTTATACTTATAACAATAGGCTTTGTCGCACACTGAACACGTGAAAGTAGATCTGGTGGTCATATTGATAAACTGGTTTGTTTCTTCTTTCTTACAACCACGAAAAAATGTTCTGATGTATACAATGTTTCACTGTTTTATCAGAGGCCAACGAAACGAACAAGGCTCACATCAAGTTTCACTACTGTAGCTAGCCAAGTCACTACGTGAAAAATAGGTGGTTACTACACGAACAATGCTCACACCAAGTTTCACCGCTGTAGCTAGCCAAGTCACTACGTGAACAATATCTGCTTACTACACTGCTCACACCAACCTGTTTCACTGCTGTAGCTACCCAAGTCAGCCCGTGAACAATATCTGCTTACTTCACTGCTCACACCAGCCTGAAGCACCTCTGTAGATACCCAAGTCAGCCCGTGAACTGGTACTGTGCTCACAAGAGACGCCTTCTATTTTATACACTGGTTCTGCACACGACCTAGCTGACGTAGCAATTTTGTAGACAAGCTATTCTCACGCCGCCCGCCTGCTTCCCACAAACCGATGACTCATACTTAATGACTTTTGCACATGGCGGTGATGACGTAGGGGCTGTCTCGGACATCCGCGTTCTTTACCAAAAGGGGGTATGTGATTTGTATAGTTTAGTCTTATGGGTAAGTGTATCTGTACTGGTTGTTGTGACAGTAGTAATGGTATGGTTTGTCTTTGTGCTTGTCTGTCTTTATGTGTCTGTATGTACAAGTGTGTCTGTGTGTGGTTGTCTTTGTGTTTGTAGGTGTGTATTTGTATAATTGATTATGTGTGAGTGTGTTTGTCCTTGTTTGCTTCTTTGTTTTCGTGTGTCTGTATGTACAAGTGTGTTTGTTTGGTTGACTTTGTGCTTGTATGTGTGTACACGTGTGTGTATAGTTGTGATGACAGTAGTAATGTTTTGGGTGTGTCTTTGTTTTTTGTGTACTTATGTGTTTGTATGTGTGTGTGACCCTCTTTGTGTCTTTGATTATGGGTGTGTACTTGTGTATAGCTGTTGTTGTGACAGTAGTAATGCTAGACGATGGGTGTGTACACGTGTGTGTATAGTTGTGATGACAGTAGTAATGGTATGGGTTGTCTGTGTATGGTTGCCTTTGTGTTTGTATGTGTGTGTGTGTACTTGGCTGTCTTTGTGTTTGTCTTTGAGTGTTCTTGTGTATGGGTGAGTGTGTGTGTATTTGTGTCTTTGATTATGGGTGTGTACTTGTGTATAGCTGTTGTTGTGAGAGTAGTAATGGTATGGTTTGTCTGTACTTCTGAATCTGTACGTGTGTTTGGTTGTCTTTGTGTTTGTCTTTGTGTGGTTGTTTATTTGATTATGGTTGTGTACTTGTGTATAGTTGTGCTGACAGTAGTAATGGTATGGGTGTGTCTTTGTATTTGGCTGTCTTTGTATTTGTCTTTGAGTGTTCTTGTATATTTGTTTATGGGTGAGTGTGTCTGTATGTACAAGTGTATAGTTGTGATGACAGTAGTAATGGTATGGGTGTGTCTTTGTGCTTGTCTGTATTTATGTGCATGTCTGTATGTACAAATGTATCAAGTGTGGTTGTCTTTGTGTTTGTAGGTGTGTATTTGTGTGTATCAAGTATGTACTTGGTTGTCTTTGTGCTTGTCGCTAATATTCGTAGTAGTATTATCACTACTATTGATTCTTCTTCACTCTATCCACCACCATTGCACTATACGTACTTTCCCCTACAATTTCCTTACTTGACTACTTGACCACTGCTTGACCACTGCTTGACCACGTCATCGATCACTTTAATCACTACCATAATCTTAGACACATCGTCCTCTACAATTTAAGTGGTCACTCGACCACTTGACCACTACTTGACCACTGCTTGACCACTACTTGACCACTAATTTACCACTCTTTAATCATTACCATCTCATTACAATCACTTTTCCCTAAAATTTTCCTTACTTGACCACTGCTTGACCACTATTTGACCACTAATTTACCACCCTTTAAGCATCATCATATCATTACAATCACTTTTCCCTAAAATTTTCCTTACTTGACCACTGCTTGACCACTAATTTACCACCCTTTAAGCATCATCATATCATTACAATCACTTTTCCCTAAAATTTTCCTTACTTGACCACCCCTTGACCACTGTTTGACCACTAATACCTGGTACCCACCCCTTACCGCCGAATGATACTACACTATATCCATTACAATCAGCGATCTTTAGCTTTCAAGGTTTCATTTGTAACACGTGTTATGTTAGTGTATAGGCCACTACGACCCTCTACATAGCACTACTAGCCGCTACCCATCCCTTAAATAAATTTAAGTAAGCTATACCCGCTAAAATCATTAAAATCGGCCATCTTTACTTTTTAAGGTTTTCATTTGTACCCCGTATGATGATAGTGTATAGGCAGCTACGACACTCTAAAAATCACTAATAGCCGCTACCCACCCCTCACCAACGAATTTCACCAAGCTATACCTGCTAAAATCAATATTATCGGCCATTTTTACTTTTTAAGGTTTTCATTTGTAACCCGTATGATGATAGTGTATAGGCCACTACGACACTCTACAAAGCACTAATAGCCGCTACCCACCCATCACCAACGAATTTCACTAAGCTATACCCGCTAAAATCAATAATATTGACCATCTGTACATTTTAAGGTTTTCATTTGTAACCCTGTGATGATAGTGTTTAAACCCAAATCCCCCTCTGCCGTGCGTCCACCTTGACGAGGTAGAGGGGCTTGAGCGTTCCAATGACCCCAAGAGCTATGCCGACGGTAGCACAGCTACTGGTAGGGTCACCCATGTCGGACAGGTCAAGGGAGAGGGACCAGACGAAGTGACGCACAAACCTGCTGCCTTGTAGGTAGACTGGGGACAGTCAAAGGCTAGGGAAAGCATCCCGAACAAATGCTTGGCGAAATCGGATGTACTGAGCCACAGGCTTGACAAAGAAGTGCAACGTAACTTTATCATTTCATGATGCCACAGATGAAAATTAATCGTTATGGTGCTAATCCCGTGAAGTCCCATCAGGCGGTGATAGTGCCGGGCCCCCTGCCTCGAGGGGGTCCACCCATGACTACTGGTGGTCACCTTCCCCTGTGCTGTGGAGTCAAGGCACAGAGGAGTAGGTTAAGAGCTATTGACCAAACACCCCGGACACTCAACATACTACAATGGAATGCAGAAGGAGTTTATAACAAGAAAGCCTCCCTAACACAGCGTCTTCATAAAGATAGAATAGATGTGGCATGCATTCAAGAGACACACCTCAACGCCAATCGCACATTTTCAGTCGAGGGATATCAGGCCACACGTTTCGACCGCGAAGGACACAAAGGAGGAGTTGTAATACTTACACGAAATACAATACCTTGCAGCGAAGTATCTGTGATCTCTGACAACCAAACGGAAATTATAGGTGTTGATATAATGATAAAGGACGTGAAAATAAGAATCTACAATCTGTATAGCCCGGCAGATCTTACACTCTCAAACATGGAAATAACTGACACAAATTGCATTGTTGTCGGAGACTTTAATAGCCGTTCAGAAAGATGGGGATACCCAGATACTGACAAAAGAGGAGATGAAGTGGAGGACTGGGAAATAGACTCAAATCTCCATCTACTTAACACAGCGGATGACACACCGAGCTTCTACTCCAGAAGATGGATTACCACTTCTACTCCAGACTTAGCTTTCTGCACAGGAGACATCCTCCACAAAATCGATCGCCATGTGCTGGACCAATTAGCAGGTAGTGACCACAGACCAATCAAGCTTGTAATAAATATGGAGTATGTTCCACAGGAGCAAAAGCCTTTGCCCCGTTGGAATTACAAACGAGCAGATTGGGACAGATTTGCCATACTAACAGACAAATATTGTGAAAACGTAAATACACGATATGGCAACATGAAGCAAATGGTGGAAAGTCTAAACAGAGCAATAATACAGGCGGCCACTGAGTCTATTCCAAGAGGAGCAAGGAAAAATTACAAACCATACTGGACTGAAGAACTACAATTTTTGGAGGACAAAGTTGAAGATGCTAGGAAGACCGCAGAGAGAGAACAAACAACTGAAGCGAACATCTCTCTCAAAGCCATCTCAGCAAAATATAAAAGAACAGTAAATCAAACAACAAGAGATTGTTGGAGGAAAAAAACAGAAAACCTGAATTTTGACAGGGATGGAAACAACTATGGAAACTAGTGAAAGCCATGAACAATGAAGGACCTAGAAACAAACAAATAACAATTAAACAAGGAAATGCCTTGCTTACAGGAAAAAAGGCTGCAAATGCACTAATGGAACACTATGCCAGTGCAAACCACATTGATATTACAGCCGAAAAGAAGAAAGCAATCAAAGATAAACAGATACATCATACATATACAGAGACAGCAGCAGAATATATGATGGCAAATCTAACAATGGAAGAAATGGAACAGGCAATGAATACCCTAAAAAAGAAGACATCACCAGGAAAGGATGGAATCACAAATGAAATGCTAATAGGACTAGGCACTAAGGCAAAAAAGAAACTACTAGCAGTCCTAAATTACAGCTGGAAGAGGGGAATAGTCCCACAGGCATGGAAGGAAGCTATACTAGTACCAGTCCCAAAGAAAGGAAAAGACCTGGAAGAACCAAATGGCTATCGACCTATCAGTCTTCTTAGCTGTGTAGGAAAATTAATGGAACGCATTATCAATGGCAGGCTAACATGGCATCTGGAAGAAAACCAACTCTTAACACCTCACCAAGCAGGATTCAGAAAGTACAGATCTACTGAAGATCAAATAACCTATATAGCTCAGGAAATAGAGGATGCCTTCCAAGAGAAAAAGCACACACTAGCAGTCTGGATAGATTTAGAAAAAGCATTTGATAAAGTATGGAAGGAAGGACTGAAAGTAAAACTGCAAAAAATGCATGTTTGCGGGAAAATGTACAAATGGATCAGCCACTACCTTGAGAACAGAACTGCCAGGACAAAAGTACAAGGACAAACCAGCAAAATGATGCTGTTGGAGCAAGGTGTCCCCCAAGGAGGAGTTCTTTCACCAACATTATTCCTAGCATATATAAACGACATCACGGAAAATTTTCCAGCCAGAGTACACACATCATCCTTTGCAGATGACCTAGCCATATGGACATCTGAAGAATATATTAGTACAGCTAACAGCAGAATACAGCAAGCCCTATTAGCGCTAGAGGACTGGTCAAAATCATGGCTAGTGAAGATAAGTGAGGAGAAAACAACATGCACAGTGTTCTCCCTCTCAACTAAAACTCAGCAACCTAAGCTGGTATTGAATGGAAAAATATTGCGCCATGAAGAAAATCCAAACTATCTAGGAGTCACCTTTGATCGTCGCCTGACATGGAAGACACAGGTTGAGAAAAATCGAACAAGAGCAAGGCAAGAGAATGGCAATCATGAAAAAGCTTGCTGGTACAACATGGGGAGCAGATGAGAAAGTTCTCAAGAAGTTATATACTGGGCGGGTGAGGCCAGTACTGGAATATGGCATTGCAGCTTGGGCAACAGCAGCTAAGTCAAACTTTAACAAAATAAGTAGAGTCCAAAATCAAGGAATGCGAATCATAACTGGAAGCCTGAAGACAACGCCTATTAATGAATTAGAAAAGATCACTTGTTTACAACCAATGCAGGATAGAAGAGATAGCAGAGCCCAGCAACAAGCAGAAAAATTTAGAAGATTGACAGACCACCCTATGTACAACAGATTTAATGGTTTTGGAAAGGGAAGACTGAAGCGTAGCAACTTTGTAGAAACTGCAAAACGAAGGATTAGGGCAGATCCTATTACTTAACATATCAACAGTCAAGCCCATACACAATGCACACAAGTTCCCAGCTTGGAGACAGCAGCAACTGCCTGAGATGATAGAAAACATTCCTGGTATTGAGAAAAAGAACACTCAGCATTGAAACCGAAAGAAGAGAAATAACCCTAAACTACATAAAAGAACATTACCCAAGCAGGAATTGGACCCATGCATATACAGATGGATCAGCCAAAAATTCAATAGAGAATGGAGGAGGAGGAATTCTCCTAAATTTAAAAAATGGAGCTGAAAAAAACACATTCAATGGCAACTGGAAAATTTTCAAGTAACTTCAAAGCGGAGGTAGAGGCTCTGAAAACTGCAGCAGAAATGCTCCTGATGGAGGAAAATAAAGAGAAGCAAATAGCTATCTTCACAGATGCAAAGTCAGCTGTCTCAATACTGAAGAGCAATAACAGCACAGAACTAACTGACCTAAGAGCAGCACTCCATGGTCTATGCCAGAAATCCAAAAAAGTTGTAATACAGTGGATCCCATCACATTGCAGTATACCTGGAAACGAAGAGGCTGACAGACTGGCAAAAGAGGGCGGACGACTACCACAGCCTGACATAGACATAACCTATAATGAGGCAAAGAGGTTGATAAAAAGCACTTATAGAACCAAATGGGAATCAGAGCATCCAGGCCATCAGAAGGATGATGCATATTACAAACTCGACCGAAGAGAACAAGTAGCAATCTTCAGACTCCGCACAGGACATAACAGGCTGAAATACCACTTGTTCAATAAACTAAAGATAGGAGATACCGATGAATGTAATTGTAGAACTGGAAAAATGACAGCAAAACATTTGCTGCAGGATTGCCCAACGTATGCAGAACAGAGAAAGATATTTTGGCCCACACCTGCTTCATTTGAGGACAAGCTCTATGGAGATATCAACAAGCTAAAGTTGACCGCAGCTTACTTTAACTATATACAGGTTGACATTTAAAGGTGCATGAAGACCCAGAGGCATGAAATGGAATATTGCTTGGATAGCAAATCCATTATGTGGAAAGTCCAAATCGAAAGCTCGCTGTGTGGGCTTCATAAAAGGTGGAAAAGTGTCCTAGTGGCACGAAATGGAATATTGCTTGGATAGCAAATCCATTACGTGGAAAGTCCGAATCAAAAGCCCACTTGTGTGGGCTTCATAAAAGGTGGAAAAGTGTCCTAGTGGCACTGAAATGGAATATTGCTTGGATAGCAAATCCATTACGTGGAAAGTCTGAATCAAAAGCCCACTGTGTGGGCTTCATAAAAGGTGGAAAAGTGTCCTAGTGGCACGAAATGGAATATTGCTTGGATAGCAAATCCATTACATGGAAAGTCCGAATCGAAAGCTCACTGTGTGGATGTCATCTGCAGACTGCATACTTCTGGTTTCCGGAAGAACAGCCTATGGTGAACGGAAGGCCCAATATACGGAAGTGAGGCTAAGCAGCCATGTGCAGGACGTGACGATTCCTTGGGTGAGCCCAGTACCAGAGCGCTATGTATCGGCTCTGCAAGTATGGAAGCCTCCTTGGATGGCGGGGAATGCCCATGGTCTGCCCCTGCCTTCCCTTGAGGGCTGACCAGGATCTTTGGCTGTTCTATATGGACCAGCTGGGATGGGGGATAACACCACAACAGTGAGAGTCAAACGTCCTAAGAAACCCCCGGGAAGGTTAACCCGGTCAACAAATGCCCGCAGAAGTCGGATGTGTCGGCCTAACGGCGCAAGAACGCAGCTCTGCTGTAAACAGGCACAACGCAATCACATCCGAAAAAAAAACTCCGGATGAACGAAGAAGAAGAAGAACCCCAAAACACCTACGTCACCCCACGCGCCCACCCCCTCGCCACCACCCCTGCACCCCGTCGTTATTTATTTTTATTTTATTATTTTATTTTATTTTTAATAATTAATTAAAATTTTTATACACCCACTCAATAGTTATCTGCCCTTAGAAACATAAAATCTTAGAATTATCGCCCTTAGATATGACCTAGATACCACCCCGTACCCCACCCAACTATATGACCGAAGGGGGAGTGAAAATCAGCCGAGGTCAAGGTCAATTGCCGGAGGCTCCGGCAAATACTAACGCGAATCCTACATTGTATACTACTCACCGTTGCAGCACAGCCAAACTGAACCACAGCTGCTTCAGTATCTGTCTCACCCCTCTGGGTTGTGACTTCTGGCCTCTTTGTAGGGGCACGTTTTTACCTCAAAAGCAGTCTATAATGTCGCGAAGCAGTGACACCCCGGGGATCTAACCCGGAGGTGCTGAGGCAATTAGCTCATCTTGTATTCTGCCTTTAGTCTGTGTTGCTGTGAGATGTGGGAAATGGCTGTGTGGGTGGTTTCTCGAGTAGTATCGCAGAACGTCCCATTCGCTGGGGTAGTTTCAGCTCCTCTTGTGTTTGTGTTCTTATTTTAATATCTCTGTCGCTCTTACCCTTTATCTGCATTGCGACCTAAACAGGTGTGTGACTCAACTGCTCAATTGAGGTTTCACTAGTGGCGATTGTTATACTCCAGTGTAACCCCGGGGCGTCACCAAGGGAGATGGCTTACCCCAAATCTAATCCTAGGGTGCGGATCCCCAAAGGAAGTTTGCTATGCTCCAATCTAATCCTAGGGTGTGGATCACCACAGGAGATTGCTATACTGCAATCTAATCCTGGGTGCGGATCATCAAAGGAGATTGCTATACTCAAATCTAATCCTGGGGTGCGGGTCACCAAGGGAGATGGCTATACTCTAATATAATCCTGGGGGAGGGGGGGGGCGGGGCCGTGGGCCCTCTAGTATAAGGAAACCATTGGGAAATTGGAATCGGAAAACATCAGCCCAGCATGCCGATGTTCAGATAGATTTTTCAATCTTGAAAACCTCCCAAAAAGGAATTTTTGTCTGGGTAATTCGGTATACACACAGCGTGCCGGGGCTATGGATTTGTGTACCGTGCTGATAACCTTTTGGTGTGATGTATTGAGGAGACTGTGCTATAGGAGATGTCGGTGTACAATTAAAAAAATCTGTACAACCCCAGCAATGATGCCTGGCTGCCGCGGTACACGGCGACCATTTTGGATCTTTGGGGTAAAAAATATGTTGCTGTTGAATGTTTTTTTTTTTTGTTAAGAAAAATTTAAAATTTTTCGAGCATATATGACATTTTCTTCTTAAATCAGTTTCAATACATGAAGGATTAGCAGATAAAAGATTTGAAATAAATATCTGGAAAAATTCGCATACATCCAGGGGAAAAAAATCACAGCTTTGGACAAAAGATAAAAAAATGAAAAGATAGACAAAATTGCGCGGAAATGCTGGGTATATTAGGAGGAATATGTGTACCAGAGTGAGCGCCTTGGGGCAGGTGGGGGGGGGGGGGGCTGGTGAGCCCGGGGGCCCGGGTTGCACCTTATGTTGCCCAAAGACACCAGCTCTGTCGGATGGGGGTTTCCCTGTCAATCTCGACGTCCGCTACAGGAGGGGAAAGAGTGTGATAGTCACAGCATTCACACACACACACACACACAGTGTGTTCTTGCTAGGGGGTCCTTTGGTCCCCCCCCGGGGGGGGGGTTAAAAAGGGGAAAAAGCTGGCCCCCTGCCGGGCCGGGGGGGGGGGGGTTTTACGGGTTTAAAAAAACCCCCCCCCCCCAAAAA
>JACEFZ010017591.1:0-50213 GCA_014155875.1 Cepaea nemoralis | reverse complement strand
AAAGGGGGGGGGGGGGAGGGGGGGGGGGGGTTTGTGACAGAATCCTGGGGGTGAGGGGAAAGGGGGGGGGGGGGGTGAGCACAGCTTCCAATATTTTCTTGTGCCTTGTAGGCTCTCTAGTTTTTATTCCTTTCCAGTATTTTCTTTCAGTCCCAAACAATTCTGGTGAATTTATGCTCCATGTTATCCTACTCCAGACATCTGACCCCGGGACAAAATAAAACACTGCCGATATCTAAATTAGCATAATAATTTACAACAGCTTTCTTTACAACAAAAACTGCTAGAAACTTAAATCCTTAATCAGCCATCTATCCCCCTTTTGCCAGGGAAGTCACACAGCGGCAGGCCTTTCGTCTTTGGATTTTCTCTTTCTTTCGCGGACCAAACACGGTAGAATAGGAAGAATCGTTTTGGATGTATTAAAATAGTGAAAGGCCGGCATTTGGCCCATTGTACAAAATGGCTAGCTTTTCTGCGGATCTGTATCAATTTGAAATGCGAGATGACTGGTACCATGTTTTTTCATTAAGGAAACTGAATAAAGATATAGTTTTGTCGTATTCTGTGTTAATGAAAGTTCAAGTGGGGCAGATTCTTTTTGGATAATATTCTTTTTGTGTTATTTATACTGAAATTGATCTTTTCGGTGAAAATGTGTATTAGCATATATTTTAGTCGCATATCCTTCGTAGCAGTCAACCCCAGCATTTTAGCTGTTCGTGATACCTGGGCAAGTTTACGTTCAGTAGTTTGCCATTGCTTTCTGAATGACCGGCACCTATACCATTTCATTATTTAAAAAAAACGTTACATGGTCTGCTGTCAAATCGTCCACAGCTGGGTTCAAACACGGGTATGCGGGATTATGAACGCGTCAGTAACTCCTCGCCGCGGCCTCGGTAAATCATGTTTCAGTCGCTACAAGGAGAAGTATTCATTCGTACAAATAAAAAGAGGTCTACAAGGCAAGATGGTCGACTTCATTGCGCCGGGGTTTGTCCCATATGGCTCGGTCTCTTTCCACAGGGCGACCTGCCGAAAGCGTTGCACAAAGCACGAATTGACTAGCTCAGCTGACGATCCCCGTGAGTCTCGGAGAAAATTGCGCTTGTGAATTGAATGTCGTAGCCCGGAATCGAACCCACAAACTTTAGATCACGAGACAGGCGGCCTAACAACTTGGCCACGGAGACTCCCTCGACAGGTAATAAAATCTCGACGTTGACCATCACGGAACATTTAGTTTAATTTAATTTAGTAGACGGATCAACATCACGGCACCCGGGTGTAACCCATAAGTGCTCCGTTCTACTCCTAACTCACGCCTGATTCCGGAGAATCTCAGCTCAGTGCACTAACTCCATAGCACCGGCGAGGATCCTGAAATACTTTGGGTAGAATTTTAAACTCGAAATTTTGCCCGGGCAGCGCCGTTAGGCTACTCTTTTTTCGATTTCCAACTGCCAAGGGACGTTTTACGTGCTCAACAATACACACGGGCGTCCGATCTCACTACCCCGAGACCAGGGGAAATTTGTTACTAGAAGTCCACGTGGAAAAATCCCGGCCCTCACCGGGGCTTGAATCCGGGACCTCCAGCACTAGACCACTCAAGAGAACGCACTTTTTATACTGTATCCGACGAACAACAATCGTTGCTCAAATATATCGAAGCAACATCGATTAAGCGATCCCAGCCGTACTATTCAAACAGAATGACTTCCTTTTAAATCTTTGACTACCGTGGGAATAACATGCTCCACGTTCGAACAATATCAGTGACTATGTATTTAGTATTTCCTCCAACGTATTATTTGTTTATTCACTTCATAATGTATATAACTCTGCAGATGCACTGGGTGAGATGCAACGAAATATGCCAGGCAGAAATCGTGCAATATATTGTTTACGACTTCTGTGTTTAAATGTGAACTCCTGCTTAATAGAGATTATATACCTCCTTTTAAAAATATCGACTACACTACGCATTCTCCTGTCTTAGGCTACGGCATATTTCCCTTAGCCTTATTAACCGATTAAGTGACATGGGATGATTAATCGTATTGAGTGCATTCCGGTATCTGCCATGGACTTGTATATCGTCGAAATGTTTTCACTGCGTTATAGGACAACACGCCTGCTACCACATTAACAACTGTTAAGTCATAACTGTGACATACCCCTATTTCCCATTTACCACCATTCATGTTTGTTTGGTCTCAACCTTCTTTTGTATGGCACTGAATCTGTTAAATAATAATAATAAATGTTCCCACAAGCAGTTTCTCGTTATGGGTCTGTGATGTGACAGCGCTAACACATTTCGTAGGCCCGAGAGCAAGGAAGAATAGACAGCTAGTCTTTCCCCTCATTTTGGCAAACGATGAACCCAGGTATCGAACCCACTCTTTAAATTACCAGAGCAGTTCGCTATCAACTTCGATTGAGCACTCACCTGAGCCTGATTAGAATTACCGTAAAGATAATTAATATTATTACTTGTATCGTAGACGACGCCCATCTACTGCGTAGAGTGCTTGGAGCGACAATGTGAGCTGTGGATTTCGTGTGGTATGCTTTTACATCTGTCCACAATGGATTGTTTTGTGAACTGCAATTTCAGAAAAGTACCAACGGCTGATTGCTGAACTAGCTGGTTTTTGCCTAATGCAGTAATGTGTGTGCAACTGCTGGTTTGCTAGTGACTGTCTCTTCCATTAAAGATTAACTGTAATTTTAGTGGTGGGCTGTTGTGTTGGCAATCTGGCAGTGGCCTTATACATGTAAGTCTGTGCATGCTGTTGGTTTGCAGAACTGCTGTCTGTTCTAATTTTCACATGAGACAGTGAGGGGCATTTTGTGTTATATTCACTGACACAGGAACGGAGCATAATGGGGCGACCCTTTGCCCTGATGTTAGAACAGCAACTTGTAAGGTAATGATTGTCGCAAATTTCTCAAGCGTTTATAGTTGGTTGTTGGTTGGTTGGTTGATTGTTTGATTAATTGGTCGTTTGGTTGATTGGTTGGTTGATTTACTAATTAGTTGGCTAGATGGTTAGAAGACGGTGACAACGCGTATGCAGACGTGCGGATCCGTAAGCCATGAACGGGGTACGAAGAAAGCAACATGGCAATAATTATGCTACTGGGTAATAGCTAGCCACAGAGGCAAAGGTGAAGACTGAGGCAAACCGTCGGGGTAAGAAACTGGCTTTCCCGCGGTCAGTTACGTTGCAGTGATAACGCTGATCGATGTATCTGAAACCTAATATTGCTCTCCGTGGGTGGGGTGGCTTCTAGGCAGACACATTCAGCGATGTCGACATGAAATAAGTACGATACACGAACGTCTTAAACTGGATACTTACAACAGGAGAAAGTTAGTTAGTTAGTTAGTTAGTTAGTTAGTTAGTTAGTTAGTTAGTTAGTTAGTTAGTTAGTTAGTTAGTTAGTTGGTTGGTTGGTTGGGTGGTTGGTTGGTTGGTTGTTTGGTTGGTTGGTTGGTTGGTCGCGGTTCTAACTTCACGGCATTGGGTCGTCCCCATTATCTTCCTTTCCTGTGCCAGTGAATATCATACGAAATGCTCCTCACTGCCCCGTGTGAACAGTGTAATAGACAGGAGTCTCGACAAGCCAACATCCCGCACAGGTGCACTATTCATAATGCCGCCGTCAGAATGCCAACACAAAAGTCCTCCACAGAAAATACAGTTCATCGTCGATGGAAGCGGCAGTCACTAGAAAACCAGCAGCCACATAGTACTGCATTAAAAGTCGAGAGGATCGATTTCATTGCCCAGAAATTTATCCCATATGGCTCGGTCCCTTTCGGCAAGGCGGCCCTCTGAAAGCATCGCACAAAGCACGACCACCGTAGCTCCAGCGACGACCCCCAGGAGTCTCCGAAAAATTTGCACTCGTGAACCGAAAAGGCAATCAAGTCAATTCCAAGCGACAGGCCGACCGCCATCGTTCCGAACATACAGTTCACGCAACAACAACCGCAGAGAGATGTAAAAACATGTTGTTACATCACAACAGGAGAAAGACGCCCGGTTCACACTCGGGTGAGGCCCCCCCCCCCCTATTCGGGGGAGAATGTAATGAAGGTAAAGAGGCCTAAACATTCGTTCGGCGAGAGGGAGAGGGGCTACCTCTGATGATTGGAAGATTTCCCCCCCCCCCCCCCCACCTCACCCAGCCCTGTCTTGCTTACTCCGCGGCGGAGTTTCCACCACTGAGTCGGAACTCTTTGTCCAATGCCTTGGAGTTGAGTCGTTTGAGCTCTGAAAAGAGCTAGCATCATCGGGGAGGGGGTAGGAGGGGGTGCTCAGTGGTCTCAAGGTATGGTGTCCGCCTCGAGTGATGGAGGCCCCAGGTTCAAGCCCCGGTAAGGGCCGGGATTTTTTTTCACGTGGATTTCTAGTAATAAAATTTCCCCTGGTCTCTGGGTAGTGAGATCGGATGCCCGTGTGTATTGTTGCGCACGTAAAAAATCCCTTGGCAGTTGGAAATCGAAAAAGAGTAGCCTAACGGCGCTGCCCAGGCAAAATTTCGAGTTAAAATTCTACCCGTAGTATTTCAGGATCCTCGCCGGTGCTACGGAGTTCGTGCACTGAGCTGAGAATCTCCGGACTCAGGCTTGAGTTAGTAGTAGAACGGAGCACTTATGGGTTAGACTCGCGTGCCGTGATGTTGATCTGTCGACTAAACTAACCTAAACTAAACTAAACTAAACTAAACTAAACTAAACTAAACTAAACTAAACTAAATCTATCGGAGCTGAGTTGATTTCGAGGACTATTCTCTTGACCTAGTGATGAAGCCCCATCAAGACGGGGAATGTACTGCACAGCTTTTTCTCTCATCTCCAAGCTTAGAAAACAGTGGACTGTGCAAGAACCTGTTAACAGAACCGCATATCTACCAAGATGGCCTAGGGTAGTAACCATTTCAATATTAGACTAAAGTAAGAAAAAGCGTTTCGCCTAAAGTACTAAAAGAAAAATAAATGATTGTTCAATATAGTGAGGCCTTAGTAATTAGGTGGTTCTAGCCAGTTTTTTGCAATCAGGCAGAGTTTTAAATTTGAAATTACCGTGACGTTAACTAATACTTTACACTCGAACTATACATGTGACTATCAGTTTTAAGTGTTTCAGCTAAAGTATTTTTCATTTATTCACTTCATATGATATATAACTCTGCAGTATGTACCTGATGAGATGCAGCGAAATATGCCAGGCAATAAATTGTGCAGCATATTGTTTGTGACTTCTGTGTTTAAATTCATTATGGAAATACTTGCACCTTGCCGTCTTGGCAGACGATAGTTTGTTATATTGTGCTTTAAGAAATGCATTGCTTTAAGAAATGCATAATAACTACAACCCATATCGGGGACCAGGGGTGGAGTTATACCTCTCCTTAGCACAAAGCCTGGGCTGTATTGTAGAGACCATGTGTAGCCCATACAGCATGATCCCTGTCTCAGCCTGTCTAGTTTACTCCAGAGAAAAGATAACAGCAATACATCTGGAACATGACAAGCTGCAGAAGCTGCTTGATCAGAAAAAACAATGCTCTAACTGTCCAACTTTCGGAGCTTCGATCCTAAACCAGTTGCCGACCAAGGCTTAGGATCTGGTCTGCCTTGCCATGACATTTAATCCGTTGCATTTCCTCTCACTAGGATAATGCACATTTTGTTCAATAAGTCTTTGTCAGGTACGTGCTAATATACAGAGAGGTGGTCGCATCGGGTGACCCCATCAGGTAGCCGCATCCGGCGGCACGGTAAGGGGGCGGCTTTTTTTTTTAAAGAAAAAACATGTAAGGGGTGGCAATTCGAGGATTCCCGCACGGTACTGGTCTTTGTCCTTGAACGTTAGAATATGGGTTCTAGCTTGTTAAATAGAACCAGTTTTAACATGTGGCTGCTAACACTGGACAATAAATAAACAGGCGAAACAAATCCATGGAAACCTTGGAGATGTGGTTTTACAGAAGAATGCGGGACGCAGAGGTGTTTCCAAGGCACTAGGGCTGGATTCTATACTGGCCAAGATCTACTGACGCCTCCTCGTCGAGCGTTCTGGGCAACACGTCCCTTTGGGGTCCTGGCTAAAGTCAGTATGATCGTTGATTCCTCCGAAGTCGGAGAATGTCTGCATACATGGCGAGGAACAACAAGTCTGCACACCAATAAGCCAGACATGAGACAACGGATACTCACGTAAACCTCAGGTCCTGTATGACATCACACTGATGTTGGACAACAAGATGTTTTCATCCGGCATACAGGACTTCGCGCTTGAGTTCACAGCCAGCGAACACAAGCAAGCAAGCATAGAAGAATGCTGAAAATTAATTGGACAATTATGAGGGAAGCTAAGTCGCAAACACAGCTGATCACAAACATCAGAAAGATGCAGTCATAATGTTTTGGCCACACTATGAGAAGACAGCAACTGGAACATGTTGTGACAACCGGAAAGATTTGTGGAAAGAAAGATTGATGAAGACAGTGTGAGACAATTTTTGACAGCTTTGAATCATTGCACGGAAGCAGTCAACACACTAATTGATCCATGCCGTCGAAGATCGCAATTTGTGGAGGGGTATGATCGTCCATGCCGGCTGGCAAGACGTTGAATGATGCTGATGATGATGGTGGTGGTGGTGGTGGTGGTGGTGGTGGTGGTGACTGATGATAAGGCGAGAATAAGGCTCGAACCCTCCCAATTGTCCTCCTCAGTCCGAAGCCGTACGCACAATGTGGGGTGTCGGGTTTGGTGAGCGCTAGGGGAATACATTGTTTTCGAGATGCAGCGAAATGTGCCAGGCAATAAATCGTACAACCTATTGTTTGTTGCTTCTGTATTTAAATTCACTAAAGCAATTTTTTTTTTTTTTGCATATCCTTTACAGGACATCGCTGTCAACACCAGCATCTTTCAGCTCACTGTTGATTTCTTGGCAAGATTACGCTCAGTAGTTTGCCATTGACTAAAGCAATACATTGTTTGAATTGTTTAAATTCTCATCATTCTTCTAAAGAGCGAAGATAACTCTCCACGACTCGCCGGTACTGTTTCCGGCCGTGTTACCAGAAGCGAGTCTTAGTTTTGGAAGAGAACTAAAGAATGACGGACTTCAGTGTTAAATTTGTCTCCAAAAAGATCAACAAAATTCGCTGGCGTCCCAAAGCTGACGTGAAATCACCGCCTTCAACAACTTTCGCTACTGGAAGTTGGGATGATCAGGTGAGGAGTGATATCCTACCCACTACCCAGCGATGTTTTTTTTTTTTTAGAGCGACGCCGACTGGGTGGGTTCGAAATTTAAAAGAATGAATAGAAACCGTTTTATTTATTACAGTTTCTTCTTCTATATTTATAAATTATATTATAATAATTTTTTAGTTATTACAGATATTATGGTACGGGTGTTTTTGATAGTGTAAAGAGCGTGTAGAGACAATAGCTACGGTCATCCGATCAGTATGATCATTGCCAGGAAGGAAGAATGGTAAGACTTTCCTCCTTATTGATTCCCGGGCAGAAGAGGCTCGTCAGCCTTGGTTGGTATCTCTTCTAAGAGAGGGAACTCTAAATCTCAAACCTCCGCTGCCTTGCGGGTATACCCATATGGGAAAGGCTTCGGGAGTAAACCCTGAGGACAAATCCGGAGATGGAGTCCCTAAGGCAGTTCCATGTTGTAAACAACATAGTTCTGGCAACTCCTGCGACGGCATCGATACCAAGTTGCATTGGCTACTGCCTTTCCCTTGGTCAACATCGGCGACGGGGAGAGGGGGAACTTGCTACTGGGCAACAGCTGGTTCTCCGATTTCCATTGCCCAGGCTTGTGCCCTGAAGAGGTCACTTCAGCGCCGCATAAAGTTAAAGCGGTGACACAACACGGGAAGCAGCATTTATCGGTTATAAGTCTTAATGCTCGATTGGCGTAGAGCAAGGTGCCAGGGGCTGCTTCCGACGGTGGGAGAGATCATCATATCTCACTAGACAGCTACCGCCCACCTAAGCTGGGCAGCCCCAAGTCAATAAGGTGTTGTCTTGCCACGGTTCATCTGCTCCTGAGGGTGTGTGGAGCTTAGGGGAAAAATCCTGACACATGGACCGCAATCTATACACCTAGCAACAAGAAAAAAGAAAAAAAAAACCGACCCTAAGGCTGGGAACATGGAACGCAAGAACCATGACCCCTGGCATCTCAGACGATCTGAACGAGATTGTGGATGCCCGCAAAACCGCAGTGATAAACAACAAACTACTCAGACTGGGGATAGACATTGTCGCCCTGCAAGAGACCAGACTCCAAGAATCTGGAAGCATCAAGGAGAGGGACTTCACTTTCTACTGGCATGGCAAGCCGTGCGGAGAGACCAAGGAGCATGGAGTTGGCTTCGCTATCAGAAACAAGCTGTTTAATTCCATCATACCACCTAGTGATAGCACTGAAAGAATACTGAAGCTCCAACTCCAGACAGAGGCAGGCCCAATTTGTATTATAAGCGTTTACGTCCCAACACTAACTGCAGAATCTAAAGACAAGCTTTATGACGACCTTAGCAAAGAAGTCAGTGAAACACCAGAGAAATATCATATTTTTATCCTGGGGGATTTCAATGCCAGGGTTGGTTCCGACCACAAATCTTGGCCTTCATGTCTAGGACAGCTTGGTGTTGAGAAGATCAATGACAATGGACAACATCTCTTGGAATTCTGCAGCCACCACAATCTGTGTGTAACCAACACCTTCTTTGAAAAGAAACCTCAACACAAGGTGTCATGGAGGCGCTCCAGATCAAAGAACTGGCACCAACTCGACCTGGTGCTCACTAAACGCAGCAATCTCCGCAATGTACAGCCGACTCACAGCTATCATAGTGCTGACTGTGACACCGACCATTCACTCGTCTCCAGCAAGGTGAAGATAAAGCCCAAGAGAATCTACAGAAGGAAGACCATGCATTGACACCAGCGGCACCCAAAACAAAGAGAAGGTCAACAAATTCACCCAGCTGTAGCGGAGACTATGCCTGGCCCCACAGATGGAACTGCCACCGAGAGAGTCAGTTTCGCGACACCATCTACAATACAGCTCTATCAACATTTGGCAAGAAGCAAACTAAGTCAACCGACTGGTTTGAAGCACACTCTGAAGAGATGCTCCCAGTCCTGGAGACAAAGAGACACGCATTCTCAGTGTATAAAACATCACCTTCAGAGAAAACGTTGCAGGCATTGCGAACGGCCAGAAATAGAGTGCAACAGATGGCAAGAAAATGTGCGAACAGGTACTGGCTACAGCTCTCTGCTCAAATTCAAACTTGTGCAGACACTGGAAATATAAGAGGAATGTACGAGGGCATCAAGCAAGCTGTCGGTCCATCAAAAAATAAGATGGCCCCCTTTACGATCAACAGAGGGTGTAATCATAAAAGATTGAGCGAAACAAATGGATCGCTGGGTAGAACACTACTCAGAGCTATACTCGGTGGAGAACACTGTCAGCGAAGAAGCTCTGGAAGCCATCAATCAACAGTCCACCATGCATGCTTTGGATAACGAACCTTGCCTCACAGAAATCAGCGAAGCACTAGACTCTCTCAAATCCGGCAAGGCACCTGGAAAAGATAGTATTTCACCTGAAATTTTAAAATGTAGCAAAGAAACAATCATCCCAGAACTGTATGCAATATTTCAGCTCTGCTGGAAAGAAAAATCAGTACCACAAGATATGAAAGACGCAAACATCGTTACCCTTTATAAAAACAGGCTACAGAAGCGACTGCAACAACTATTGCAGCATTTCCCTACTGAGTATTACAGGCAAGATTTTTGCTCGAGTAATCCTTAAAAGGCTACACATTCTTGCTGAAAGAATCTACCCTGAATCACAGTGTGGATTTAGACCTAACAGGTCCACCATCGATATGATTTTCTCTCCAGCAGCTCCAAGAGAAGTGCAGAGAACAGAGGAAGCCAGAAACAGCATTTTTAAGATCCTTGAAAAGATAGGATGTCCACCCACCCTTCTTGGTCTTGTGAAATAATTTCACGAAAACATGCAGGGGACCATTTTATTTGACGGCTCAACATCCCAGTCATTCAGCATCAGCAGTGGAGTAAAGCAGAGCTGCGTGCTTGCTCCTACTTTTTTTGGTATCTTCTTCGCCGTTCACTTAATGCAGGCATTTGGGACTGCCACTGAAGGCATATACCTCCATACAAGATCTGATGGCAAACTTTTTAATCCACCATGCTCAAAGCAAAGACCAAAATAAGATCAAGATGCATAAGAGAACTACTTTTTGCAGATGATACAGCACTGACTACTCATACAGCAGAAGATCTCCAACGGCTCATAGATCGTTTTGCAGCCCCCTACAAAGACTTTGGGCTCACCATCAGCCTAAATAAAATACAGGTGATGGAACAAGATGCTGGTGAACCTCCTTCAATCAAAATTTCTAATTATGAATTGAAGGTCGTCCACGAGTTTGTGTATTTGGGGTCGACAATATCAGATAATCTTTCATTAGAGACAGAAATCGACAGACGCATTGGAAAGGCAGCCACAACATTTTCCAGGCTAACTAAAAGAGTTTGGGAGAATAATAGACTAACAGAGCGTACAAAAGGTCAAGTATATAAAGCTTGTGTTTTAGCACCCTACTCTACGGGTCTGAATCCTGGACCCTGTACTCAAGACAGGAGAGAAAGTTGAATTCCTTCCATATGAGATGTCTGAGACGTATCCTGGGCATTTCATGGAAAGACCACATAACAAACAAACATGTGCTTGAAAGAGGAGATATTACCACAGTGTACTCCCTCCTCAAGCAGAGACGCCTCCGGTGGCTGGGCCACGTATCTCGAATGGAGGATTAACATATTCCCAAAGATCTCCTATAAGGAGAACTAGGCACAGGAAAGAGGCCAACCGGAAGACCCCAATTGCGATATAGGGATGTGTGTAAACAAGATATGAAAACCCTTGGCATAGATCCAGACACGTGGGAGAGAGTTGCAACAGACAGTTGCTCCTGGAGAAGAGATGTACGAAATGGACTGGTGCTCTTTGAGCACAATCTGATCCAACAAAATGAGGATAGGCGGCACAGGCTCAAAATGCAGTAACTTACTGTGGGACCTGCGTCATCTTACAGATGCGGAAACTGACAGAGATTGTAACTCTCATATTGGACTATACAGTCACCAGTGGTGCTGTCAGGTGCATCCCCAGCGGCACAACTCTATAGTCCTTCAGGACTGAAAGAGGCCTACTACTAAAGAGTGTGAACAGCATCGCAAGCAAGTCTCTATGTAGATTTTAAGCTTAAATGATTGATTGAAGATTCCTCATTTAAAGTAACGAAGTGATTAGCAGCGCGCTGCGAATAATACTGAGCGTTATTCACAGTCGCGGCTGGCGCTGAGAATGTGAATATCGTCAGCCATCATAATATTGGTGTGAACTGTTCTTAGTGAGTGGAGAACATAATCTGTCTCTTAGAAAAGCGAAAGTAGAATCTGAATCATAGAAACTTCTATGGCGAGCAATTAAGAAAATTATATGCACTAATAGAACTTCTATAGTACAATTTATATCAAATTTGCCTGAATTAGTTTTTGTCATGTCCTCGCCGGGGAGGAACATTTTTTTGACATTTTCATAGGATAATTATTTTGCCTTACTAAAAAACAATGTAAGCGTTATGTGTGTGTGTTTTTTTTTTTTTTTAACCTTCCCTCCTTTTGAACTCAAGCGTAGTCCATACAAGTGCTGCTGCTAAAATGTTGCCTTCTTGTCCTTGACATGGGGACATAAATTACAAGTACTCTGAGAGCGCCTGAGTGGGTTTGTTTACCTGACAATGAGGGACACTTGCAATAGAATTTGGAAAGCTAGCCCACAGGCAAAAATCAGCCCAGCGTGGACGACGCTCGAGTTCAAAGTGAGCGAACGAAAAACACCAGTAGTTACTAATAGTGAGTACTCTTGACTGATTTTGCACCTGGGTTAGCTTTCCTTATTGATATGTCGCTTAAAAAAAGCTTATTGATATGCACCGCTCGATATTATTCGCAGCGCGCAAAGTAAACATCACGTGACCAGCCGCGACTGCAAATAACGCTCAGTATTATTCGCAGCATGCTGTGAATAACACCTCCATTAAAGTAATTTTAAAAAGCACAATGAGGAGGCTCATCAAGGAAATTGAAATAGAAATAGATCATCTAATAAGGTGCTTTGTCTCCGACAACCAAACAAGTATCGTAGTAGATATTTCTGTATGGCATTGCCATCCCACCCAGCATGTTCTCCCTCTGTTGACCTGGGTGTCTAAAACCATCCATCTTACCAGTTGTGTCCCCCCCCCCCCCTTTTTTTTTCTTCATAACATGACCAGAAAGTGACAACGTCCTTGTCCTAATGTGGGCTCATTAGTTATCTTTGCACTTCCCAACAATAATTGAGGGTTGTGTATTTCAGCTGTAAGGATTCACTGTGTTGCTTTATTCTATTTTAAATTATTTCTATAGTATATTATACACCTGATGAGATATACAGTATTGTAGAAATATGCCAGGCAATAAAGTGCACAATCTATTATTTGTGTCTTCATTATTCACATTTAAAAAAAAAAACAAGCTTATGTGGTAGCCGTTAAATCACAACTGTTTGTGTTTTGTTTTCTTACATTGTGGCTGAATATGCCAGGTGTTTTATACATGTGTTCTCATTTAAATGGTTACCTTACCATCAACCCCATTTTTCAGTTCATCTCACATATCTCATGGCTCCTGGAAATTGTACCTGTTGCATAAATTTTCAGTTGTACCATAGTCTGTATTTGCAAAGCAGTATGCTGGCTCCTGAAAAGGAACTGATCCCTGAATTATATTTAGATTTGTTTACACTGTTCATGGGGTCTCCAAGGAAACGTGATCAAACTGGTTGTCTTGCGCTCTGAAGGTCCTGGGTTCATTTTCAGGCTCTGTTATTCGGTTTACATGTGCCATGCTTTTGAAGGCCGCTGGAGGTGCTTACCGGAGCTATGGAGTTTGTATGGAAAGTGACCGAGCTATATGGGATAGAACCTGGTGCAATGAAGTCAAGTCTTTCTTGCCTTTGAACCTCTTTTATTAAACCACTTAAATATTCTTTCTTTTTTTTTTAAATCAAGGACACACTAGCAAGTCTTATGATATAACCATGATAAATCAAATAAATCAATTTGATTGTTGCTCGCTGAACTTAGACGCCCGGTGTGCCTTGCCAGATCGAGAAGACCTTATTATTCAGGGCCACATCAATTGTCGGATGTCAGTTGCGGCGATCGGGCAGGGCAAACTTTGAGCTGTAGTCTACAATGGGTGACATGATATTCTAGTATGATAATTTGGTCGCCTCTAGCAGGAATATGCACTACTGACAAGCTCAATCAAGAGGGAAACTCGAGTCTAGTGCTTCCAATCTGACGTGGACAAGGCCTTAGATTTGTACTGGAATACGATAAACTTTGCCAGTAGTGGGTTGTGCTCAATGTTTAAACCTCAAGTCGCAAAACAACCAAATAAATAAACACAGTATGTCATCATTAAGTGAGTTGCATTGTACTCTTTCGTCTGCCTGTGATTCAGTACATCCGACTTTGATAGGCATTTTTGGGGTTTTGTCTTCCCTAGCCTATGCTTTGACCATCCCCAGTCTATCAGTAAGGCATCATGTTTGTGTATCAGTTTGTCTGGTCCCCATCCTAGGAAAGACAGACAATCTGGTATCTGTAACTCCTGCGAAAATAGGAGACATACTAAACACGGACACTGTGTACATATCTTACAACAGGCTTCATGAAGGTGAACATGAATCACAGAGTGAAAATCCCCCAAAACAAGCACCAATCAAACTAATAAAATAAAGATAAGTATTTTAGGACACAGCGCATGACTTTTTGTTGATTATATAAATCTTCGTCAGGGACGGTACAGCACAGACAGATCTAAAGAAAAGGCATACAATTATAAAATAATATTAAAACACAATTCCTTTGTTGTCAAAAGGCACAAAAGTCTGACATAGGAGATGCTCCCAGTAGCTGTGTTACTGTCAGCATAGCTTTTGGGGTCATTGGAACACGTAAGCCCCTCTACCGCTACAAGGTGTATACACAGCAGATGGGTATGAAAACAAATCTGTCAACAATTTTTGTCTTCCACAGCAAAACAGCGTGTGTTTGTGGCAGATCCATGACAGAATAGCTTCCGTGCAGAAAGACAGCCCTGAGGCAGCCTTAGAGCATGAGCCCCAGAAAGTCGATGAGAAGACTCACGTTGGAGATGTGTTGGACATGCAGGTCAGATGTGATTGATGTTGGTGTTGTGTTGGATATGCAGGTCAGATGTGATTGTAATGCATCTTTCATTTCATAGATTAACAGTTTATATAGAATGTTGCAATCAGCCCCAACATTTATTTGTTGTTTCTGGTTTACTAGGCACATTTAGTTCAGTAGCTTGCCATTGCTTTCTGAATGGCTGGCAACCCATACCATTTAAAACAACGCAAAGAGGCATGTTTCTAAATCGTCAGCAACTGATTTGAAACCCTCGATTTGGTATGTGTTGGAATTATGAAACTGCCTTACTATTCCCAAATCATAGGTCATCATGGCCGAATGGATAAGAAAGTGTGTTCTTAAACATCTGGTGTGCTGATGCTGAGGTAAGAGGTTCAACTCCTACACCGGACAGTTGGACTAAAATGTTGATCTATTGTCCTTGACTTGGGGGCATAAATTATAAGTACCTCTGAAGTCTGAGTAGGTTTGCTTGATGGTGAGGGACACTGTTAATAACAAAACCTAATCCACACACAAAATTCGGTCCAGCACTATTAGAAGTAGTGTGCATGGACTACGCTTGAGTTCAAGTGAGCGAACGCCAAAAAATATCTCCTAAGCTACTGCACTGGTCATATAGCCTTGATTGCAATGTCCCGTCAAAAAGATTAACAGTAAATATAATTAATGATACATGACGAAATTAAGAGCAGAGTAAGCCAAGCAAAAGCAGCATTTCAGAAGCTGAAAGGTATCATGTGTAATAAGTCACTCTCATTAAACGTCAGAAAGAGAGTATTGAAATGTTATATCAGACTCCTTCCTCTGTCTGAAGCAGAATGGATAATATTCAGAGTTAGTTTGGATGTTTACAAAATAAGAAAAGTCTGGCATTCTTTGAAGTTCGGTGGCGTAGTGGTTAATGGGTTTGCTTGTTAAGCCGGTGATAGATTCCATCCCCAGCAGTGGCAGGATTTTGTCTAATCCGTATGAAGAGGTCAGCTCTTAAATGTCCGGTGCAGTGATGGTGGGTTATGGGGTTCAACTTGTAGAAGTTTAAATGAGCATAAATGGATAGTTCCACTTTCTAAGGAGTTGAATAGAGCACAAATTGATAGCTCCACGGTGCCATGAAACTATCCCTTAAATCCAGTGAATCATCCATTATCACATGTATCATCATTGTAACCTCTTTTTATTACAGTATGTGTCTCGGGATTATCTAGCTGTGGCATCCTCAACAGGAGATGTGACGTTGATGAAGCACCGTCCAAACACAGAGGTGAGGGATAATGATTCAAGTATCATCATCGATTCTGACCTGGGAAATCTTGCAGTTTCCAACAGCATGTATCAATTTATGTGCTGACACCTTTCCTTACCATGACAAACGGCTGTCAAGAATCTTCTGTTGCTTTCTTCCTCTGCTTCTCTTTCCATAAATCTTCCCTGTTGTCATAGTATATTTCAAGATTTTCTTTTCACGTAATGTGGCCACTAAATCATGACTGCCTCTTTCTGATGTTTTTGATAACTGTTTTTGTGTTTTAACCTCTTTTACAGCAGTTAAGTTACTTACTATGGCTTCCAAGGAATTTTCAGCATTCTTCTGTAAAACTACATCGCTGGGGCCTCTGGATTTTTTTTGTCTTTTTACACGTCCAGAATTTGTAGCCATGTGTTAAAACCTGTCCTATCTAACTACAAGAATTTGTTTTCTGGCCTCCCTTGTCAAGAATTTATTGTATAAGATATTCACTTTGTAAAATTCAGTTTTTACTGTTCTTTATCTCTGTGGTACATCTTCCATCTGATGTTATTCCCATGCTTCATTCATTCATTGCAGAACCACGCTCCCATAACAACCTTCCAAAAACTTCTCGGTCATAAGCAAGATGTCCCACATCCAATACACCCATCTGGAGATCATTTGCCACATCCTGCACCCATCTTCTCACTGGCCTTCCTCTTTCTCTCTTCCTGGGCATATACCCTTCCATTATTGTTCTCTCCAAACTTTCATGACGTTTCAAGTGATCAAAATGTTTCAGTGTATTCATGTGCTTTTTTTTTTTTGTCAACACCAGCATGTTACCGCTGTTGTTGATTTCTTGGCAAGATTACGCTTACTTATCCCGTAAGTTACCAACACGGCGAAAATCGCTTCCAGTTCTTGCAAGCTGCTTTACCCTACGTGGATAAACGGGATTACGGAGAAAGTCGTTTTACACCTAAGCCAGGGAGGCCGGCTATTCATGTGCTTAGACGCTTAAATTTATGTACTTTATTTGGAAGGCAAGAGGAAGCCACCAATGTATTTATCCCTTGTTAAACATGCCTCTCAACAAATACGATAGCGTATAAAACTGTATCTTTGTCACCATCTCTGTCTCTATTAAATGACAAGTGATGCTGTGCTAAAACAGCATAGAATGTATTTTTTTATGGATATAGAGTGTAAAAATATCATAGACCTTGTCTTGCATCCCGCTTGATAGGGTTTTGTCCAAATTCTACCAGAGTGTTAATACAGGTGAATAATATTCTGGTCTTTATCTGTCTGTTACACAGGCTGTGTTATTGTACATGGTCTGGCACCCACAATCTAACAGTCACCCCAATCCACCTTTAGTCCAGTCGTATTGAAAAGCTGGACACTAGGTCTGGTTACAAAGATGGCTCCTCCTGGCCAGTCACCTTGCATTATAAAATTATTTAACTCAAGTCTGCTTTATTGTATAGGTCTGACATCCCCAATCTAACAATGAATCACTAATCCATCTTCAGTCCAGTAATAGCAAAAGGCTGGACACTAGGTCCTGTTACTAAAATGGCTACGCCTGGCTGGACACCTTGCATTATACAGTTAAATTTTAACTCAAGCTGCTTCAAGATTTCCAATGTGAGTCATGGTAGCACAGCGAATAGCTTGCTTGCCTTTTGGCCCAGTGGTCATGTGTATCTGACTGGCCCCTTGCCGTCTTGACATACAATAATGTTTGTAAAGTGGAGTTATCTCTCATAACACAAAGCCTGGGCTGAATTTAGAGACCATGTGTTGCCCATGTATCATGATCCCTCTCTTGGCCTGCCTAGTTTACTCCAGAGGAAGGGTAACACTAATATGTCTGGAACAAAACAAGCTGCAGAAGCTGCCGGATCAGTAAAGCAATTCTCTAACTGTCCGCCTGTCAGAGCTTCTTTCCTAGACCTGTTGCCGACCAAGACTTAGGGCCTGGTCTGCCCTGCCATGACATTTAGTCTTTAGGCTGCATTTGAAATATGTACAACAAACATCTCATACATTTGCTCGGGCAGGGAGGAGACATGAGGCTAGAATAACAAGGATTCTCAAGTTCTCGTTGCACACATCCCCTTCATGCATGTCAAACTCTAGTAGCCCATTTAGAGCTTAGAGGTTTTCAGTTCAGGCTGTCGTCATCTCTGTACGATTGTATACTTATTTATTAACAGTTGCCTCGTCTATTTGCTGATTGGCCAGGTTTTAAATACAGGTTGTTGCCATCTTTTAACTACAAGTTGTTTATCATTTTTATTTAATTGTTTGCTTTAATAAAACTGATCTAATTTATTTGCTGATTGGCCAGTTTGTAAGTACAAGTTGTAGTCATCTTGCTGCAGTTGTTGATTGTGCTAACTTTAAATACTGTTTATTATTTTTGTGACCTCATGCTTGCAACCTGTTTAAACTTATCTCATCAGTTTTCTTGTTGCACAGGCTTTGAATACAATTTTTTCATGGGAAACTTGCACCACTTTGCGTCTGGTGCCAATGCTCCATGCACATGCCTGGCAACGAGAGGAGATGATTGGATTGCCACTGGTGGCGAGGATGGACAGATTGTCATTGTGGCCATCGGACAGAAGCACCCAATACAGACTATAGGTAGGCTGGGTTTTGTGTCTCTCATCTAAGACTGACATTTGTATCTCCCTTTAGACTGACATCTGTATCTCCCTTTAGACGCATCCATATCTTTCATCTAAGGCTGACATTTATATCTCTCTTTAGACTGGCATCTATATCTCCCTTTAGACTAACATGTGTATCTCTCATCTAAGACTGGCATCTGTATTTCCTTTTAGACAGGCATTTGTATCTCCCTTTAGATTTGCATCTATATCTCTCTTTAGATAGGCATATGTATCTCCCTTTAGACTGGCATGCATATCTCTCATCTGACAATGGCATCAGTATCTCCCTTTATACTGACATGTGTATCTCATCTAAGACTGACATCTGTATCTGCCTTTAGACTGGCATCTGTATTTCTCATCTAAGACTGGCATCTGTATCTCCCTTTAGACTGACATCTGTATCTGCCTTTAGATTGGCATCTGTATCTCCCTTTAGACTGGCATCTGTATCTCCCTTTAGACGCATTGGTATCTCCCTTTAGACTGGCATTTGTATCTCCCACCTAAGACTGGCATCTGTACCTCCCTTTAGACTTATATCTATATCTCTCATGTAAGACTTACATCTGTCATCTAAAACTGACATCTATATCTCCCTTTAGACTGACATCTGTATCTCTCCTCATCTTATAGATTGACATTTATATCCCTCCTCTTCCCATAGACTGACATCTATTTGTTCTCATGTCATAGGCTGACAACACTATCTCTCCACTACCCCTTTAAAATGTCAGGGTGCAGTGATGATATTCCCAACTGCTTTTTGTTTGTTATTTTTAAATTAATATTTCCTTATGTGTTTAGTTATGATTTCCATTTATTATTCCAGAGAAAGCAGACAGTTGCACAATAAACGCCCTGACTTTCCTGAAACAGACTGAGATTTTAGCAGTCAACTCATTTGGCCAGCTGAAAACATTTGACTTGAGACAAGCATCCAACAAGCAAACACAGATATTTTCAGTGTATGTATTCATTTGTTCGTTTGCCTGTTATGACAGTGAGCTTTTGTGTGGGTTGCCACCTCTGAGGTGAAGAGATTACAGGCGCAGATTCGTAATCCCACATATTGCGTTTGAAACACATTTGCTGGCGATTTGGCAGCAGGATGCCTTGCGTTGGTTTTCATACAATAGTATGAGTACTGGTCGTTCAGAAAGCGGTGGTAAATTACTGAACGTGAACTTGCCAGAAAATGACAGTCAAAAAATGCTGGGGTTGATTGCGATGTCTGTAAAGGATATGCAACTAAAGGTGAATGGGCGAGTGTGAAGGAGAGAGGAGCCAGTCATTCAGAAATGAGGCTTTAAGAGGTGGGCAATCTGGACATTTTGAGAGAGGCTAAGTCACAAAGACAACTTATCGCAAAGATCAGACAGAGGCAGTCATCATTTTTTGGCCACATTGTGGGTAGATACAAGCTGGAACATGTTGTGACAGCCAGAAAGATTTGTGGAAAGAGAGATAGAGGAAGACGGCGAGAAAAAATGAGTGAGTCTTGTGTCATGGCACAGAAGGGAGTTAACATATAAATTGACCCATGCCGGTGGAGATCGCAGTTTGTGGAGAAGCATGATTACCCAGGCTAGTTGGCAAGGCACTTGATGATGATGTGTCTTTTTATGTTATTGAAAAACCTTAATTAATGGCCTTAAAACTGAATTATCAACGTTTCCTTCAGCAATTTGTGAAGCACAGCCGGCAAGGCACTTGATTTGAGAGGGGGGTGAGGGGGGGGTTCCTGTCTGTACGGCACACTGATTGCTTGGGCATGTGGCATACTTTTCAGCAAGGTACAGATGTGTAACGAAAATAAATACCTTACTGCACACTTGTGTTTTAAAGCTTCTGTTTATTTGTGAATATTTCTTCAACTGCAGGACAGAAAACCACATTCCTTTGTTGTGTGCTGACAAGCACCCAGGCCAGGAGCACATTGTTGCCACCGGTGGAGGGGACGGAATGCTGACCATTTGGGACTTAAGGCAGGAGAAGTTCCCCATGACTCTCCTGGAGGCACACTCTGGGCCAAGTGAGTTTGCTTTGTGTTGTCTGTATTTCTGTTGTCTGTGTTAGTTTGTGTTGTCTGTATTTCTGATGTCTGTGTTAGTTTGTGTTGTCTGTATTTCTGTTGTATGTGTTAGTTTGTGTTGTTTCCTACATGTTTATTTGCTGCAGTGAACACGCAACCCACATTGTGCCAGTGGCTTCAGGTGGAGAAGCGCAACTGGGGGGATTCATGCCTTATCTAGTGCGAGGAAATGCAGACTAAAGATTACATATCATGGCAGGACAGACCAGGCCCAAATTCTTGGTCTGCAACTACTCTAGGATGGAAGCTTCGACAGGTGGACAGAGCATTGTTTTGCTGATAGACAGCTTCTGCAGCTTTTCTTGCTCCCGGTGTATTAGTGTTACCTTTTCTCTGGAGTAAACTAGGCAGGCCGAGAGAGGGATCATGCTTCATGGGCAAAACATGGTCACTACAATTCAGCCCTGGTTTTATGCTGTGGTCACATTCGCTACCACCATGGGTTGTAGTTATGAAGCCATTTTTGAAGCACAGTGTAACAAACTATCTGTCATGATGGCAAGATGCCAGTCATTTGCTGCACTGGCATTCTGGTTAGTTCATTTATTTAGTTTCATCCCCAGCAGTGACAGAATTCATTTTTCTGACCCATGCAGCTGTGCTTGGGGATCAACTCACTTATTGTGTGGGGGTCATTAAGTTCCCAAATCTATGGATAGCATCCTCTTATCTCTAAAGGCACAGCTTGGGAGAATGGGAGGCAGAGAGAATGGAAGTGAGGCTATAATCAGTCACGTGCAGGATGGGACAATTCCTTAAGTGAGCCCAGTATCAGAGCATCATGTGCCAGCTCTGCATTTATGGAAGTCTGGGTGGCTGAGGATGCCCATGCTCTGCCCCATCCTTTCCTAAGAGGCTGACCGGCCTGTATTTGACTGTTGTGGGCAGGTCAGGTGATAAGGAAGATTATATTACCACTCTGAAGCCATGAAATGTCCTACGAAACTGTCCAGGAAGGCAAACCCCATCAACAAATGTTTGGAAAAAGTCAAACCTCGAAAAGACACAAATTGTTACTTTTACTCAATCTGTCCAAAAGCTGTTTAAAAATTCTTTGAACTAGTTTTTGTTGTTGACATATTTTGAATGTACCTTTTTGCGTGTGACCAATCGTGCATTAATGTTTGATTCTTATTGGACATATTGCTATTTGACACATTCTGTGTTGGTTTCTGTCTTATTTGACTCATATTACACTCCTCTTTGACACATTTATGTTAGTTTCTTTCTGTCTTTTCCCTACCACATTTTACATTAGCTTTGCCTATTACTAGTGCCCCTTGCCATCAGGCAAACCCATTCCAATGTCAGAGGTACTTGTAATTTTCACCCCCAAGTCAAGGGCGAGAAGTCAACATTTTAGTCCAACTGACCGGTGTAGGGGTTGAACCCATTACTTCGGCATCAGCACACCAGCAGTTTAAGAATGAGCGCTCTTATCTGTTTGACCATGCTGACCTCTGCCCAGTTTAATATATTTTCACCATATTATGATCAATACAAGATGCTATTTTTGTCTCCCGTGTGGCAGTGTGGGAGGTCAAGTCTAATATAGTTTCATCATATTATGATCAATACAAGATGCTGTTTTTGTCTCCCTTGTGGCAGTGTGGGAGGTCAAGTTTAATATATTTTCATCATATTATGATCAATACAAGATGCTGTTTTTGTCTCCCTTGTGGCAGTGTGGGAGGTCAAGTTCCACCCCCACAACCCCAACCACTTATTTACATGCTCGGATGATGGATCCTTGTGGCACTGGGATGGATCTGCCTTCACCTCCGACCCACTGCCTGGGTTCTTGTCAAGTAAAGGTAAGTTTTAGTGTCAGATTAGAGAGTTACTAAGTTGTTGTTGTTTGTGTCTTTGTTTTTTTTTCTTGTTTATATGTGTTTCCTAACCCTCGGCTGTCAGGTGCTCTTGGAAGTCATTGTCATGTGCTGCATCATCTTTTCGACTCTCATTTTATAATGTGACCAGAACATGGCAGATATCCTCTCCTGATATGGGTCGTCACATGTCTATATTCTATCATTCTACAAAACAAAACATTGAATCTCCCTGGTCTGTTTTTATTCTTGAGGCATGGACATTTAAAAGAAAGACCAAAGAACATAGCATTAAGTTATTTTGGATCATCTCTGTTATTTGTTGGTTGGTATTGCTGTGAAAAGAAGGGGAGACCACCTTCACAGATGCCTAGAATGTCAAGATTCGTCAGTTCACACAATATAAGAAGTCAGCTGGATAACTGTGACAACTGGCATTTCATACAAGTGACATTCATACAAGAGACAAGATTACAGATATAGACACATTTCAAGTGAATGAAAGTAGTAGTATTCTGAATTTTGTTTTTTCAATTGTTTCAATTCATCAAGTTTCACCTGCTTTAGTTTTTGTAAAACAATCTTTGTTATTTTAATTTCTGTCATCACATTTCTGATGTCCGTCAGTAGAGAAACACTTATGTCCTTTTTCTTACCACTTGTGATCTGCACCGATGGGTCAATGGTAAGAAATAGATGTAGTGGTTGGGGTTTCATTGTGAAGGCTAATAGACAATTCTTGAAAAAAGGAGAGTGGCATATGAGACTACAACCTCCAGCAAGAGAATGGGGGTGGAAGTAGTAACAGCGGCATTCCGTTGTTTAGAGGAGACCACTGCAACACACATTGTATTCATTACGGACTCAAGGAGTATGCTTAGTAAGGTGGAGAATGGAATGTTTCATGCGGAATGGCTATCCTTTCTTCAGAGGTCACAGATTGTGAGAATTGCATGGATTTTTTGCCCTGGTCATGTGGGAGTGTGGGGGGATGAACAGGCTGATAAGCTGGCAGGGAATGCACCTCTTGGTGGTAGATTACCTATGGACAAGGGAGAGGTGGTCATGCACCTGTGGGACTAGGTGGAGAAGGCGGGAGAACAGATGGAGAACCCGTATGTGGAGAGAATGATATGGCTGGAGATCATAAGGGTTTCTGGACGAATCTCAAAAATGAGAGTGAAGACCAGGTGAACTTTCAATCAGATAACGGTGGGAGCAATTAGTAGTATGACTCTTCGCTGTCTCTTGAACAAGGGGACGAAGCGCATATGGTAATATCCTGAGTGCAGTGATGTCGGTTCTTAGCTCAACTCAGTTCTTACCACTTGTAACGTCTATACAATACAGTTTTGAAACCAAAGAAATATTAAACCATGAACTTTTAACAGTAAATTCAGGCTCAGAGAAATCAACCCTACACCAAACTCTTACATTCTTTGAGAGTTAAGGACCCTTTTTTCCACATCTTTAGGTATGTTATATAAATGGTACTGGGGCTCCTACTGCTAACATAAGGATTCATAGATAGAAGTGGATGCACAGATCATATTGAACATGTTCTATTCATGCACGCATGTGTGTCCTTGTCATTCCTGCTGTCTGTGCCCTACTTCTTCTTTGTTCATCTAGAATGTTTGTTTTGGACATAATTGCGTTGTGCCTGTTTACAGCAGAGCTGTGATATTTGCGCCATTCAGCCGACACATCCAACTTCTTCGGACATTTATTGACTGGGTTAACCTTCCTGGGTGTGGCCTACATACTACCCTTCATCTTCAGCTGGTATGGTTGAATTCTTTTTTGGCCGGGGTTATCTCTTATAGCTGGAGGTTATCTCCTATAGCTGATGGGGTTATCTCCCATAGCTGATAGGGTTATCTCCTATAGCTGATAGGGTTATCTCCTATAGCTGATAGGGTTATCTCCTATAGCTGATGGCGTTATCTCCTATAGCTGATAGGGTTATCTCCTATAGCTGATGGGGTTATCTCCCATAGCTGATAGGGTTATCTCCTATAGCTGATGGCGTTATCTCCTATAGCTGACAGAGTTATCTCCTATCCTATAGCTGACGGGATTATCTCCTATAGCTGACAGAGTTATCTCCCATAGCTGATGATATGGTAGTATGTAATGTAATAGACATATATGGTAGTATGTAATGTAATAGACATATATGGTAGTATGTAATGTAATAGACATATATGGTAGTATGTAATGTAATAGACATATATGGTAGTATGTAATGTAATAGACATATGTGGTAGTATGTAATGTAATAGACATATATGGTAGTATGTAATGTAATAGACATATATGGTAGTATGTAGTGTAACAGACATTTGTGGTAGTATGTAGTGTAACAGACATTTGTGGTAGTATGTAATGTAATAGACATATATGGTAGTATGTAGTGTAATAGACATATATGGTAGTATGTAATGTAATAGACATATATGGTAGTATGTAATGTAATAGACATATATGGTAGTATGTAATGTAATAGACATATGTGGTAGTATGTAATGTAATAGACATATGTGGTAGTATGTAGTGTAATAGACATATATGGTAGTATGTAGTGTAATAGACATATATTGTAGTATGTAATGTAATAGACATATATGGTAGTATGTAGTGTAACAGACATATATGGTAGTATATAATGTAATAGATATATATGGTAGTATGTAATGTAATAGACATATATGGTAGTAAGTAATGTAACGGACATATATGGTAGTATGTAATGTAATAGACATATATGGTAGTATGTAATGTAATAGACATATATGGTAGTATGTAGTGTAACAGACATTTGTGGTAGTATGTAGTGTAACAGACATTTGTGGTAGTATGTAATGTAATAGACATATATGGTAGTATGTAGTGTAACAGACATTTGTGGTAGTATGTAATGTAATAGACATATATGGTAGTATGTAGTGTAATAGACATATATGGTAGTATGTAGTGTAATAGACATATATGGTAGTATGTAGTGTAATAGACATATGTGGTAGTATGTAATGTAATAGACATATGTGGTAGTATGTAATGTAATAGACATATATGGTAGTATGTAATGTAATAGACATATATGGTAGTATGTAGTCTAACAGACATATATGGTAGTATGTAGTGTAATAGACATATATGGTAGTATGTAGTGCAATAGACATATATGGTAGTATGTAATGTAATAGACATATATGGTAGTATGTAATGTAATAGACATATATGGTAGTATGTAATGTAATAGACATATATGGTAGTATGTAGTGTAACAGACATTTGTGGTAGTATGTAGTGTAACAGACATATGTGGTAGTATGTAGTGTAACAGATATGTGTGGTAGTATGTAATGTAATAGACATATATGGTAGTATGTAATGTAATAGACATATGTGGTAGTATGTAGTGTAACAGACATATGTGGTAGTATGTAGTGTAATAGACATATGTGGCAGTATGTAATGTAATAGGCATATATGGTAGTATGTAGTGTAATAGACATATATGGTAGTATGTAATGTAATAGACATATATGGTAGTATGTAGTGTAATAGACATATGTGGTAGTATGTAGTGTAATAGACATATATGGTAGTATGTAGTGTAATAGACATATGTGGTAGTATGTAGTGTAATAGACATATATTGTAGTATGTAATGTAACAGACATATGTGGTAGTATGTAGTGTAATAGACATATATGGTAGTATGTAATGTAATAGACATATGTGGTAGTATGTAATGTAATAGACATATATGGTAGTATGTAGTGTAATAGACATATATGGTAGTATGTAGTGTAATAGACATATATGGTAGTATGTAGTGTAATAGACATATATGGTAGTATGTAGTGTAATAGACATATATGGTAGTATGTAGTGTAATAGACATATATGGTAGTATGTAATGTAATAGACATATATGGTAGTATGTAGTGTAATAGACATATATGGTAGTATGTAGTGTAATAGACATATATGGTAGTATGTAGTGTAATAGACATATATGGTAGTATGTAGTGTAATAGACATATATGGTAGTATGTAGTGTAATAGACATATATGGTAGTATGTAGTGTAATAGACATATGTGGCAGTATGTAATGTAATAGACATATATGGTAGTATGTAATGTAATAGACATATATGGTAGTATGTAATGTAATAGACATATATGGTAGTATGTAATGTAATAGACATATATGGTAGTATGTAGTGTAATAGACATATATGGTAGTATGTAGTGTAATAGACATATACAATAGTCTCATCTCATCTGTCATGTTCCTCTTGTACCTTGCGGTGTCACGGTTAAGTATAAACAGCGGGAGAGTGCCCACTTATGGGCTTCATATGTACAATAGTATGTATTGTAAAATACAGAACCCTTAAGGTGTATTGGGATTTCAGTCCTAGCACCATATTTATAAAGACCAATCAAAACTCTAGAGTTGATGTCATCAACATCAGGCTCTTAGATGTTTACTTCCTAATTCATTTCCTGGTACCCATTTTAGGGTGGGTGGACATTTGAGTCATAGTCAATTAAAATAATCCTCTTTGACGTGGATCAGACCCGTCACCACCGAGCAGGCAGACAAGCATTAACCACTACCTGTATACAACTTCTCTACACTTTATATGCTCACTGTTGTTGAGTTGATTCCAGAACTGTCATCACTGCACTCTGGACATTCTTATACGTGCTCCGTTCTAATCTGCAACAGCCAGCGAAGAGTCTCTGTACTAATGCTATCAGTAGCAGCCAGATTATATGTCCATCTGGCCTTTCCTTGGAGTTTTAAATGTCTGTCAGATCCTCTGGTCATTCCCTACAGCACTATTCTCACTGGGCCATGATGATCTACCCATTTTTCTGCCCTTTACACACGATTCCAAACGGCCTTGACCATGTCTGCCTTATCATGAACCAATACCCTACCAAAGGGTGCAGACCCAGCCAATCTGTCTGTCTGCTCGTTTCCTACTACATCAGGAAATCCAACAGATACCCTCTCTATTTCTTATTGTTGTAAGGGAGCCTGTCACTCTGCCTGAAGCAGAACAACATTACTAAATGTAATGTTGATTTATAAACATAAGAAATAATCCCGTTTATGCAAGGACATATTTGTTCATGGTGAATTATCAAAGATTTTATTTTATACTTTAAGACACTGTAACATAAACACATACATTTTGTAGTAAACAAATATCATCATCATCCAGTGCCTTGTGGCTGGTGTGGTTGATCATGCTTCTCCCCAAATTGTGATTTCCGATGGCATGGATCAATTCATGTATTGGCTCCCTTCCGTGCCACAACTCAATAATTTTCTCTCGCTGTCTATCTCTATCTCTTTTTCCACAAATCTTTCCTGTTTTCTCATAATGTGGCCAAAAAATTATGACAGCTTCTTTCTGATGTTTGTGACAAATATAAGTATCTGTAATGAACGGAGATCAAGAAGATTGCAACAGCGCCAACACGGTTATTTTGTTGTGGTTTTGTAACATGAGAAAGGATCAGGGTAATCACCTGGCACATATCATCCTCATTCTTCTTGTGAGTCCTTTTATGATCTGCCAATGTAGTATAGCCATCACCTAGCTTATGCCAAGCCCTTTGTTCATGACTGGCTGGATTTTGAAGCTAAAGGTTTCTGCAGAGTGAGATAGCCAGTCTCATGCCAACCCTCCTTAGCTGCCTCTTATGGCATGCAGGGTGGGTTACAGGGGTACTGTTCTTTACTTCCCATATAGGCCTTGGTAACACATGGGTTCTATATTGTGCTAGGAGTTTCACATACTTTGTTATCTTATATTAAGTGGTTGTAGAATGTATAGAGATGGCAACAAAACATGACAAACATCACTTATCGGCATGGCACATGATGATGAAAATAATGTAAAATAATATAACAAGTGAGACTTGTATTAAGTGATTGTAGGATGTAATAAAATATAACAAATCAGAGCTTATATTAAGTGATTGTATAATATAAAGCAATATAACTAATTAGGTCCTATTAACTGATTGTAGAATCTAATAAAATATAACAAATTAAGTCCTATATTGTAAATTAAAATGTAATAAACAATATAAGTAGCTAACTGGGTGTTTTAAGTGCTTATAAAATGTGCAGAAATAAGGTGTAACAAAAAAGTCAAGGTACTTTCATGCCACTCTAGTGGGAGATGCTAAAGTACACACTAGGTCGTAGCTTATGAAGTGATGTGACCAGTTCATTTTCTCACTTCCCAATTCATCATCATCATCCAGTGACTTGCGTGGGCTATCATGCCCCTCCACAAATTGTGATCTCCAACAGCATACATCAATTTGTGTGTTGTCTCCCTTCCGTGTCATGACACAAGACTGTCAAGAATTTTCTCTCGCTGTCTTTCCACAAATTTTTCCAATTCTCACATGTTCCAGTTTTTGTCTTCTCATAATGCGGCCAAAAAATGATGGCTGCTTCTTTTGATGATTGCGACTTTGCTTTCTTCAAAATGTCCAGATTGCTCATTTTGGCTGTCCAATAGATTTTCAGCATTCTTCTATAAAACCACATCTCCAAGGCTTCTAAGGATTTTGTCATCTGTTTATTAATTCACCAATTCAGAGTTATGTCATTCTTTTAATCTGATTTCCAAGGGACACTAACACCATAAAGTAGACTTGTTGGTTGAGCTGTTTAGTGCCTCCCAAACATCTATCCTCTGTTCTTAAGTTTGGCCACTGATCGTCCTCCTTGCCACTCTAGCAACTCATCGAGGATTTTCTCCCTCTATGCATCTCCGTCTCTAATATCCTTGATCTTGTGTTATGTTATCTTGATCGATGCCCCAGCACATTGGGCATTCCCATGGGTGCTCAGTGCTTCGATGCAGCAGCCGCCCCAAAGTATCTCTGTTTACTGTTGCCATAAAGAGTTGGTTATGACATCTCCTTTCTTGACCTGGAAGGTGGCTTCGATGTGTGCAACCAGGCTCCACTCCCAGTTTTTAAAGTTGAGCTTGTGCCAAAGTCTTGTCAGTATCTGCTAGCTGAGTTTGTTCTGTATTAGTTATATTAGCACTGTCCATGCAGCTTCCTGTTGGTGCATTATTTGCCAGGTGGTTGGTGTGTTCATTACCTTTTACCCGTTGTCAAACTTTCTCCAGATTGTCACAGCTTTCTCTGGGTTGTCACAGCTTTCTCTGGGTTGTTATAGCTTCCTCCAGGTTGCCACAGATTTCTCCAGTTATCACAGATTTCTCCAATTGTCACAGCTTTCTCCAGATTGTCATAGCTTCCTCCAGGTTGCCACAGATTTCTCCAGTTGTCACAGATTTCTCCAATTGTCACAGCTTTTTTCAGGTTGCCACAACTGCCCCTAGCTTCTCACATCTTATAACTCCCCAAGACATACTTATAAATTAAGTACAGATAAATAATAAATCACTTTGCTAGGATCTCATGCACACAGATGCACATCATTCTCATCCATGGCATGGTGCATGAAGTCTCAGCAGGCAAACATCAATAGAGATAAGCACACACAGGCAATAAATAAGCTTTGCAGAAATCTTGCGCACACAAAACACTTAAATGAAAGCACATCAATAATGATTATTAACTGAAATAGTGTCATGAATTTACATTCTCTGTAGAGCTTAGGACTGGGGTTGTTGCTTTTTGTGCATTTCAATTCTCATCTGCCATTTTAAGTTGATGGTATTGTTAGGAAGTTACTCAGCATGCTCATCATCATTATCATGTGCCTTGCCAAATTGCATGGGCGTTGATGTATCTCCAGAGATATCAATCCTTGGTGTTTTTGTTCAGTGATGACATTCCTCCATGCCATCATCTTAGGCCATCCAGTATTATTTCTCTCTGCCTCTTCTACCACAGATCTTTCCAGTTTTCATAACATGTTCCAGTTTTTGTCTTCTCATAATGTGGCCAAAAAATGCTGACTGCTTCCTTTTAATGTTTGTGATAAGTTGTCTTTGCTACTTAGCCTCCCTCAAAATGTCCAGATTGCTTATTTTGGTTGTCCAATTAATTTTCAGCATTCTTCTATAAAACCACATCACCAGGGCTTCCGGGGATTTTTTTGGCCTATTTACTAATTGTCCAGGGTTGGGGGTTACAAATAGTTTCTTGGCTTGCCTGAGATTCTGAGTTTACTTGTATTGTAAGCCTTCTCCAGCAACTCTTGACCCACCAGTGCAGCACTTGAATGGGATGCCTGGGCAGGTTAACCTGGTCAACAAACAACTGAAGAAGTTGGATGTATCGGCCGAAAGGTGCAAATATCGCAGCTCTGCTGTAAGCTGGCACAACGCATTTACGCCCAAAACAAACACTTCAGACAAAAGAAGAACAATGGGATGGGCACCTGATGAATCATGATGGTTAAAAAGCTACCAGTGATTTGTATTCAGCATCTTTGTAAATACAGTTTTTCACCGATATACTGTGTCCAATCCCAAAGACTTGTGGTGTTGAGCCTCTACTCCTACAAATGAGCCACAAGAAAGCAGAGAGATAGCAGCAATATCTCTGGTTTGTGCTTCTGTGTCCTTCACCCTGGTCTCATTGTTACTACCCATGTCTTTCTCTCTTATTTCTATTCCATGGCATTCTTCTGCTGTCATGTTTTCTTGATGTATGCGCTGTCTGCCTGTATTGTTATCTGTTTTGTTGCTATACATTTGTTATCCCATCTGACCACTTGACTTGAATAATACAATATATAAAGCAGGTTGTCGGAAGTTTCATTCACTATCTATGCACTAGAAAGATGATTGGTCAATCTGCAGTCAAGTATATATGGAAAAAATTGACTGGTTAATATGTAGTGATGAATGCATGTGGTGAGATGATTGGTTAATCTGTGATCAAGTATACAAGAGCAGAGTTGATTAGCTAATATGTAAAGTACATGATTTCCATAAAATTTTGTGCTATAGTTTTAAGTATTTGGAGTTCACATTAGTACTGTGTACTGTCATATATGCACATGATTATGAATTCTATAGTTCCATTCAATGTTTCTAACGTTTGTCTGGGGCGAGGGAGATCTTTCCTCGTAGCATCTGGTTCTGTGCAGTTTAAACAAATCTTGATTAACAATTGTCTTAAGTGTGGCACTATAGCTGGCATCAGATGTATCAAACAGGTCTTGTATACAGTTGTTTTATATTGCCTAATTTTGATCATTCCCTTTGAGAGACATGTTGGTGGTCTGGCTATTCAGAACCTACATCTGGTAGTCTGTCAGTTAGATCCTTACTGCTCCAATTAGTCTGTGAGTTAGATCCTTACTGCTCCAACAGTCCCGACTTGACCATCGGCAGCAGTTTGTAGTTGTAACCAGTTCTGTATCCCTGAAGATGACAAGTATTGTTTATGTCATCACTGAAGTATGGACAATGAGGAAGTAATTAGAAAATAGACCGGTAGCATTTTAAATGGAGATATACAGATTGATAGTTTGTATTTTGTGATAAGGACAAGGATATGTTTACCGTAAAGTTGTGTGTGATCTGTTTTCCTGTTTGTATGCAAATAGTGGATAATTAGTAAAGAAATTATGTGGAAACTATGGGACTAGGAGATGTGGTTTATGAGAAGAATGTTGTGAGCAGAGAAGAATGTTGAGAATGTTGTGTCCAGAGAAGAATATTGAAAATAAGTAGGCAGAGAAGAACATAAATGCTGAGGTATTGACAGCCATAGACATGACTAGATAACTCATCAGTACCTTGAGGGAAAGACATGATATTTATGTGTATATCACCATATCAGGTTAAACAGAGAAATTAGCGAGGGTTTTGTTTTTGGGTACAAATACTTAGTACAGAAGTTAGGAAAACGCAGAGAAGGATAGAGAGAGAGATGCTTAAACTGCTGAGCAGAAAATAATTATTTCTCGTCTCATCATCCATTCTGCCTTTTGTAATTGCATTATTTTATAGCTGGGAGGCAGCATGGCTGAATGGATTTGACCCATATATCAGTGGTAGTCTCCTTGGCGAAGTGGTTATTACATCTGCCTCATGCTGTCAAGGTTGTGGGTTCAGTTTAGGGCTACATCATTCGGTTCATGTGTGCAATTTTCGAGACTCCTGGGGTTGTTCCTGGAGCTACAGGGTTTGAGCTTTGTGCTGCGCTTTTGTCAGGGCGTCCTGAAGAAAGAGACCAAGCCATATGGGATCAAACCCGGTGCAGTGGTGATCCTCTTCCCTTTTGAACCCCTACACTGGTCAGCGGGACTAAAAGTTGACTTCTCGTCCTTGACTTGGGGACGTAAATTACAAGTAGCTCAGAAGTTAAGTGGGTTCGCCTCATGGCAAGGAACACTTGATAGAGAAAGCTAAACCACACACAAAATCAGTCCAGTGCACTAGAAGTAGCAGCATATGTATGGACTACACTTGAGTTCAAAGTGAGGGAATGTGCAAGTTTTACCAGAAAGAAATGAAAACTAAACTGATTAGAAATATTAGACGTAGACAGTCAAGAGTTTTTCAGGTGCGCTATGAGAAGACATAAACTAGAGAATTTGGTGACAACTGGCAAGGTTGAGAAACAAAGGGAAGTCAGAAGTAAATATCTGTATGACTTAGTGACATAGCTAGGTTGAGATAAAAACACAGAGCTGATACACTACTCTATTGATCGTGTGAGATTAAAAAACATGACTGCCCACACTTATCACCATCGCACATGAATGAATGAATGAATGAAACAATCATGGGTGCTCTTCAACAGCTAAGTGTACATACCAGGTTGTCCAGAGTTCTCATCAGAGCTTCAAACTCCACTTCTCCGGTCTTCCAGTCTCTGCTGGCAGCATCCGTTCCTCCAATCGATCTGTGGGTTTCACTAGCCTCCGGATCAGGCAGGATCAAGTTGTCCAGGCCTACAGCTGCTGCCCTGACCTATGTGCCATAGAGTAGACACCGTGTTAGGCTTGGAGTGTATGTTGTCCACTGGGTTGAAGTTACTCATTTCATACAGATTTTGTTATTATTCTTTCATTTATCTGTCTGGGCAAAGGATGCCAAGAGGTGCAGTGGCCAACTCCGGTTTGTAAAGCACCATTTCATATCCAGGTTGGGAGAACTTGTGCACATATTTGAAGATGCCACCTCTCTGTCTCACTGTCTCTCTCTATCTCACACTCTCCCTGTGCCTTTCTTTTTCTCTCTTTGTCTGTCTGTCTTTCCTCTCTCTCTCTCTCTCTCTCTCTCTCTCTCTCTCTCTCTCTCTCTCTCTCTCTCTCTCTCTCTCTCTCTCTCTCTCTCTCTCTCTCTCTCTCTCTCTCTTTCTTTCTATCTTTTTTCTGTCTGTCTCTGTCTTTCTACTCTCTCTCCATCTCCATCTCCCACAAGGCCGCAACCACATCTGCCTTGATGCATGACAAGGCAGATGTGGTTGCGGCCTTGTGGGAGCACGTGTACGCCTCGGAGGAGCAAATGGATCACCATAGTCTGGTTAGAATGAGGCAGCGAGGAGTGACGATAGGATCTGGCCGACGCTCGACGCTAAGAGGAAAGGCGAGACGGACATATAATCAGATTGCTACTGGAACTATTAGTGTTGGAACTCTTCGCTGGTTGCTGAGAATGGAGACGGAGCGCTTATGGGAATGTCCCGAATGCTGTGATGTCGGTTCCTAGATCAATCAATCAATCAATCCATCTCGCTTTTTTCTCTCTCTGTCTGTCCCTGTTTTTCTTCTCCTATTGTATCAGTCTCTTTCTCTTTCTCTCTCTGTCTCTTTCTCATCTCGCTCTTTCTTTCTTTCTTTCTTTCTTTCTCTATTGGTAGCAGAATTTGAAACCCTTAAGGAAACCTTAAATCTACAAGTAAATGACAATCCCACTGAATTCATAAATTGCTCTCCTGAGTGTTGCCGGGGCCCATAAGGGAAGCAAAGAATAGCAACACTGCAGCCTACCACGCATGTCGTAAGAGGCGACTAAGGAGGCTTGATGGTTCCGTCGCCCGGCTACTGAATGAGTGCGTGGCGCGACGCTGTAAGTTTCGTGTGAAATGCTTTTGAATCTGCCTAAGGATTTTTGGAACTTGACTGCATGTTCGGAGCGATGGCAGATGGCTATGTCCCAGAGTTGACCGGTTTTTGCCTTATGCAGAAATGCATGGCTGCTGGGCTTATGGTTGACTGCCACTACCATCGACGATGAACTGAATTTCGTGGACTGTGTGGGTGAACATCTAGGAAACATCCAGATGGGAAAATGACTGCAGATTCCATCAGAAATGAACTGGGTGTTTTGTGGGGAACTATTGTGTTGACATTCTGGCAGCGGCATTATGCACAGTGTATCTGTGCGGGCTGTTGTTTGTCGAGACTCCTGTCTTTTCCACTTTTCACATTGGGCAGTGGGGAGCATTTTGTATGATATTCACTGGCACAGGAACGGAGCATAATGGGGACGGCCCGTTGCTGTGAAGTTGGAACTGCGACTAACTCACTCATAAATTGCTATTGGCACCCACCCAAACAACTATCAAACAACACACCAGTCCCCAAACTCCCAAGTATTTATTTAATTCCCTTGAGGGTGTATGCAGCATGTACAGGACTAGCTCAACACAACAGTTGGCAGAGCATACTATACCACAGTTCCAGTTTTGAGAGATGGAGCTGATCTCATACCAGTCTCCTCATTGAACGGACGTGTGCCTCTATACACCACATTTTAATTGTACTTATAGATTTTGTCTGTGGCACATCTTCATGAAGAACTCTTGTAGTTGTACCAGGTGCCCTGTAATCAGTCTCTTATTGCCATTACTTGCCGTGAATGTTTTGTTATCTCGCTCACTTTGAACTCAAGCATAGTCCATACATAAACTGCTACTTTAGTGCACTAGACTGAATTTTGCGTGTGTATTAGCTTTCCCTATTACCAGTGTCTCTCGCCATCAGGAGAACCCAATCCGACTTATGAGGTTCTTGTAATTTAGACCCCCAAGTCAATGACGAGAAGTCAGTCCAACTGACCGGTGTAGGTGTTGAACTTACTACCTCTGCATCAGCACACCGAATGATTAAGAATGAGCGACTTTACCCACTCGGCCATGCTGACCTCCTTGAATGTGTTGATGTGTTCTGGTTTATGTGTGGGGGATGTGTGGAGAACCACTTTCATGACACACAGCTACCTTCACTGATTCAGAGCCATGGGGTGATTAATCGTCTTAAGCGACTTCCAGTATCTGCCGTGGGCTTATATATTGCTGAAATTGTTTCACTGCATTATAATACAACATATCTGCTACCATATTATCAACTTTTAAGTCATAACTGGGACAAACCCCTTCCTCCCATTTTCTGTCATCCATTTTTGTTTGGTCTAAACCTCTTTTTGTTTGCCACAAAATCTGAATCAGTTAAGTAACCCAGTTTACTCATAGATCATACAAAGAGGACTTCCACTAGTGCACACACTTCATAGCCCCGCAAACTCTTAATTAATTGCCATTGAGCTCAAAGAGACTTTTTAAAAAAAGCTAAAAAGAGCTAAAAGAGACTCACCTGAGACTCGCATGCTGCCACTGCATTGAACGCCAGAAAGAAGGCCTCTTCTACAGTCTGGCCGCAAGCTATGATGCCTTGGTTCTTGAGAATCAGTACCTGAGAGGAGCAAGGGTGATTGTAAAACTAATCCGCAAGCAGCAGCCTGCTACGGGTGTGTGATGTGTAGGAGCATCACTTTTTGTAGGCCTGAGTGCAGGGAGGAATGGGTGGTCAGTCGTTACTTCACTTAGCAGGTGACAAGACCTTATCAGTGCAACCTTCTGTGATTGCATTGTAGTATATCACATTCTCTTTCTCTCTCTCTCTCTCTCTCTCTCTCTCTCTCTCTCTCTCTCTCTCTCTCTCTCTCTCTCTCTCTCTCTTTCTCTCTCTTTCTCTCTCTCTCTCTCTCTCTCTCTCTCTCTCTCTCTCTCTCTCTCTCTCTCTCTCTTTCTCTACTGGTAGGGTCACAAATTGGGCACACATCTTCCAACATCTTTTGTGCATCAATTAATTGTGCATGTTACATTCACATATGAAATAAACATTGTCAAATGAAAGTTGTGAACATAAACAATGCATATTATCATATTATGAGACAGGTGGGCAGGCACACACATGCATAAACACATACATACATACATCATTTACACGAGCTCTCACACTTATGCACCCACTCAATAACACACACAAGCACACTCCCTCGCACATACACACACACATACTAGTCAGACAGACGGCTTCCATCCAAGGTACCAGGCTCTCGCTACCTATGAGTAGGTGTTTTTCGTCTAACAATTTTCTCAGTGCCGTGCTGTTACAATCTGTCCCTTGTGATATCGAAGTGCCTTCTGATCTTTAATTTATGCAGCTGGCACACAGGACCTTGTTTTTTATTTTAAATCTCCAAGGATAACTGCTGTGTGGTCATGCATGGAGTTGTTCACGAGTTTGGGATTTCTGGATGTTGATCTTTGAAGAATATAAACTTGACAAATGTTCAACTCTTCTGTTCATTCTTATTCTCCCTCCTCCACATTTTTTACCTTCTACCTCCACCCTCTCCTCATTTTCCTTCCACCTCTTCATTCCTCCCTCCTGCTTTCCTTCATCCTTCTCCCCATTCCCTCCACCATCTTTTCCTCCCATCTGAACCTTCTCCTTCTCATTCCTCCCACCTTCTCCTCTTTCCTCACATCTTAATCTTCTCTTTTTCTGTCCTGTCATCTCCACCCTTTCTTTTCCTCACACCTCCACAGTCTTTTTTTTTCCTCGTTTAGATTACATATCTTCGCTGTTCAGATATTTTCAGCATTCTTCTGTACAACCACATTTCTGTGGTATAAAGGGATTTTTGTTGCCTGCTTACTAATTGTCTGGGATTCACAACCATATATTAATATTGGTTGTATGTAACATTCATGAATTCTTTATCTTTATTCTTTAATAACATAACTTTACAGCAATTATTGGATTCTGACCTTATTTGTAGGCCCCAAGTTGTTCACTAATTTCTCCTTGTCTTCAATGTACATCCCCTGGTATTCGTGGTAGCTGATCCCCCCACAGGTGATTGCCTCCTGGCACAGGGGTAGCAGGCCACACTTCATGGCCGACACCTGCAAGCGTGTGACAAAGACCATGATTTTACAATGGGATTATTCATTTTATTACAGTGTAGCACTAATAATTTAGCAACAAGGAAGTGCCATGACCGGCACACAAGTGCATAAGTAAAGTAAACCAACAACCATGTCTTCTTCTTCGTTCATCCGAAATGTTTGTTTTGGACATAAATGCATTACGCCTGTTTACAGCAGTATTTGAGCCTTTCGGCCGACACATCCGACTTCTTCAGGTGGTAATTGACTGGGTAGGGAAAACCCATTCATGCTTTAAAATACATGGATGCTAGACCCATATTTGTATAGTTGTCACTCAGTGGGTGATATAGTCTCAGCATCAGGCCGGCCACCTGCACTTCCCCAAACATTTCCTGAAGCTAGATCAGCTTGGAAGCCCAAGTCAATTTTTAAAATCCACTTCAGTATGGATTTGAATCCACAACCACTGGACTGGCAGGCAAGCAGCTAGCCACTCTACTCAGCGTGCACATGCACACACACACAACACCACCACCACCACCACCACTTTCCTTTCCCAACAAATGGACATGTATGCTATACCAGAGGGAGAGACTGGAATTATTTCACGAAGCTGAAATCATGTTCCTCATTTCTTTCATATTCAATGTTTTTTCTAATAATATCTGCACTAAAAGTATGATGCTTACATATATTTCTGTAGTAGAGAGCTCGTTGAAGACTTAAATGGCTTTGTATAAATTGTGGCCGCTGTGGGCAAGTGTTCTGCTGTCAGACTGTCATCTACTGCCCATAGTACCAGTGTAGGACATGGGTAGGTCTTCAATCTGAGGGATTAATGCCGTCTGGCTAGTGCAGTCACCCCGAACTGTGCAGGAGAGTTTTCTTTCTGCAGTTGACCAACACAGGTGGCTGTCTTGAAGGATGTATTCGGCACTTTGTTCTGATTGTCCTCATGTGAGCAGGAGTGACCGGACCAACTTCGGCCTGTGTAACTGTTCAGCCTTCTGCGTTCGCCTGGAATGTTGTTGTAGACGTAATTGCTTTGTGCCTGTTTAGAGCAGAGCTGCAATATTTGCACCTTTCAGCTGACACATCCGACTTCTTCAGGCATTTGTTAATGGGATTACCGTCCGGGTATTGTTCAGTCTGTTATGTGCTGTTCTGACATGGAACAGTATCACCTGTGTTGCTCAGTCAAGGTAGTAAGTTGAAACATGGACTTTTTAAAAAAAATTCTTTCAAGTGTAGAATTAAATATTGTTAGCAGCAGGTGTTTAGGGCAGTAACCAAATAGAAATGACCACCGTTTTGCTGAAATTATTGTCTTGTCATTCCTCCTTTGAGGGCTGGGCATTGCATTTAACTCAGAGATCAGTGTGTGTGACTTCATCATGCATGTGTGTAAGATTCTACCCATGGTAATGGGCTCCATCTACCTGTTTTTATTTTTATTTTATTTTATTTTTTTTGGGGGGGTGGGGTTCTTATCTGAGAAAGGAAGTCAGTCTCACTACCCAAGAACTTAGAGGGATTATCTTTATAAACCAATGCTTCTTGTAATACTCATCTGGAAACAAACTGGGTTCTTTATGAGCATAAGCTGGACACCAAAACATCTCAACCTCACTCTTCATTCATGGTGGTGTTCAGTCCCCTAGATTCCAGCAATCCATCATTTGGTGCACAGACTTGTTTCTCTGTTTCCATTGTGTCTTCCTGTTAGAGCTCTTTGGGGGCTGCCATCTCTTAGTAATCTGGTCACATGGCCAGGCCATTTCCTTTGCTGTGTGTTGTATTTCTTTATTAAAATACTTTTTTTTCTTCACTAGAAGCCTTCTACACACCTGTGGGTGCACTTAGTATATGGTGCTAGCTTCATATTTGTATAGACCAATGGCCTCTCAATGGGTGTTGTGGTCAGCATCACCCACAGTGCCTTTACTTCCGTGGACATTTCCTGGCACTCATTTTAGGCTAGGTCTACCTGGCAGACTAGGTCAGCTGTAAACACCTGCCACGTAAAGATGCAAATATATGACAGGCAGGTCAGCAAGTCTGTGTGCTAGCGCGGCTCCCTGTTGTTTCTGTAGCTGTTATGTTGACTCTACGTGACTGTGTGGTGCAGGACAATGGTTCATGAATATCTGTGTGAAGGTAAACTAAAAGCTTCTGAAATGTGGTAACCTGGAATTGAACTCACAATCTTCGGAGTGCGAGCCAGCAGATGTAACCATTTTGCTCCTATTATCAAAGAAACCAATCTTGACTCAATTGAACAAGTCAAATTAATGGCATTAACTTGAGACTTGGGACAATCGTGCATTTGAGTGCATGGATAACGTCAGATGGAAGCTGACTCGGATGATTAATCAAGTCAGCAAACGCCTGAAGAAGTCGCATGTGTTGGCCAAATGGTGCAAATATCACAGCCCTGCTATAAACAGGCACAATGCAGTTATGTCCCAAACAACATTCCTGATGAATGTAAAAGAAGAAGAAATGTGGTTATATAGATCAATAGGAGAATATCATGAAAGCAGGGGAATGCAGATAAGTATAACAAAAACTGGGATCAAAGAAAGTATTGCTGAATGAAGTGACGGTAAGGCAATTAAAGTGATTCTGCCATGTAAAGTTACAGCTCCTTGAAAAGAAAAGGAGAAGCTTAGGAAGACAACACTACATGTGGGTAGAAAACATCACGAGATTGCCTGAAAGAAGCCTCTGTGCTTGCAACATGAAGACACAGCACAGACAGTGTTGGAGATTCATATCTTTCTAGGACACCAGATACTTACGGCCACAGATGATGCTGTGTGTACATGTATTATAAAGTTGATGTCCGATCGGGCCTCGTAAATTGCTGAATGGAGGACAAATCCTGCTTTGTTGACACCAAACTCGGATGTGCCCTGGTCTATGATCCGGCCATTGAGGGCAACTTTGTGTAGAGACGAAGCAGTGATTTCATTATACAGAAGTCCAAATGGGTTGATGAGGAAGTAGCTGTCGCCGTCATTTTCAACTCGTGCCTGAATTTGTTGGGGAAAATAGAATGTATTGAAGTAAGTGCATGAAGGACCCGGAAGTCGTTTTGGGTTATTGGGGAAGGCAAGGGAAAGCATGTGTAACTCTGAAGTCTAGCCCAGCCTCATACAAGAGTACCAGAGTGTCATATGGCATTGTTGATTCCTTGAGAAATGTAGAATGACAAAATGTGAGTTAGGTGAGTGGCAACATGTACAAGAGCTGGGTAAAATAGATAATCATTGGTTGGTTGTGGCGTTTCTGGAACTCCGTTGTAACAGTTAAGCCCAGATGCAATAGTGTTCAGGCCATCTGAGCTGTGACAAGATCCTGCATCGATCAGAGTAAGGTTTGGTATCAAAGTACTATCCCTGATGGGGATGTTGCAGAGCTCCCTTCACCTCTCCAAGCCCATAAATAGTGGGGTGTGCCACATGGATGCTGGAACTTCACATCTGTGGAGAGGCATAATAAGACGCAACCAGGTCAGGATTAAGTACTGCACCATACTGACTGGAGGGATTAGATCTCTGTTGGTCATGTCTCCTCCACGTGTTTTAGGTCATTGATTGTCAACAGACTCCACCCTGATGCCCAGAGAGTGTAGTTAGTTGCATATCCTTTACAAGACGTCACAGTCAACCCCAGCATTGTTTTACTGTTTGTGATTTCTTGGCAATTTTACGTTGACTAGTTTGTCATTGCTTTCTGAACGACCGGCGCCCGTTACCATTTCAAAAATAACCAACACAATGTGGTCTGCTGCCAAATCATCTGCAGCTGTGTTTGAAACGTGGTATGTGGACTTACAGGCTGCATCTGTAACCCCTCACCACATAGCCAGCCCACAGAGTGTAGTTAGTCGTAAATAGTAGTAGAGAACTTCATAATTATCATCACAATGCAACAGTAGACAGGTAAAACAGGTGGTCCTCAGCCTCAATATTTGTTCCGCCATTAAAAGTGTAAATGGTTAGTTGGTTATACCCATTCTTCTAATGTTTCACATGATAATAACTTTTGTCTTTATGACTTTCATTTGCACGCCTTATACCAGTGGTTCTCAACCTTTTTTGGCCCGTGCCCCCCTTCACCATATTTTCAGAACGTCATTCCCCCCCCCCCTTTTCATATTTCCTATCTAAAAATTCCCCCACCCCTATACAGTATACATAAAAATGTAAGGTAAATGCAATAGCACATACTAAAACAAGTCTAGACATCCACATAAAACATGATTTGTGGGTCTACTGACTTTATAAAATGAATTTTAGAAGGATGAGACGTACTTAACTGTAAAGTATGAAGGGAAAAACAATATCAAATAATCGGTTCTTGTATTAACGCGATCTTGAAATGGTATTCATCATCCCCCCCCCCCTGGAAACCCTAAAATTCCAACCTGGGGGGGGGGGGGAATTCCCCACCGGTTGAGAACCACTGCCTTATACTATACATCCCATCTTATGCTACAGTCTATAATGGCATACTTTTATAGCTATTAAAATCAAATAAGAGCAAGCGTAAATGTTTAAATTCCTCACTATATTCATCTGTCCCCATTCTGATGAAAATGGAGTGATCCTGTTTCTAGTACAGCAGTCGTCCATCTCATCCACATAAACTAATGATACTCTGACAATTACTCCTGTCAACTCAACTGTATTGATGCCTGCTGTAGCAGTTATAACATAAAACTTCTACCCAATACTGCTGACTATTAGTACCCAGTTGACCTTTATCAGAGCCTGATCCTTGCAGCCCTGCTCCTTTTAGAACGTCGTGTATCAGTGCATACTCATTGCAGCCCTGCTCCTTGTAGAATCTCCCTACAACTAGTAATAATCCTATTTGAGTAAATACCTTTGTGTCATAGTTATATTCCCCTATCCTTACGTTTTGTGTTAGTGCTCATTACCATCATGTGTCCTGTCACCTGGCATGGCATTCAAGCATCTCCATTGACCTATTTCTCTGGATCATTCCCACCGATTTTATTCCTTGCCACTGTCCCAGTACGAGGGTAAATCAATAAGTAAGTCACAAATGGCTGTAGAAAAAATAACTAAATATGATAACAATTTGAAACCATTTATTTTTATATATACATTGTCCCTTTATTTCTCAATATAATTTCCACCAACATTGATGCGCTCTTATTTAATGGTTTGTAGGATTTCTTCGTTTTCCTTCTTTATCAGTGCCATATGTTCCACTTCTTGCTTGATGTTTTGATGGATCTCCTTTACTTCAGCCAGCAGTTTCTCATTGTCGCTGGTCTGAGTCGGCGTCAGCACTTGACTTGCTTCTTCAACTCGTCTATCTGGTTTTCCAGTTGATCTCTTTCAGTTTGTGATATACTCGTGGCTGTCTCGCACCTCCGCATTTCGTCCTTATATGGTGTCTTTGTGGTTTAAGACGTCTCTGTGTCTTTGAAGGTACGGACAGCCTAGGTATCTTGCTCCATGCTTGCCCAGGCAGTTGGCGCACTTTCTTTTGTTGTTGGGTGCACAGAAACCCGTGTCCAGCTTGGCCAGCGGGCACTCTTTGAAGGCGTGATGATCGGCGCAGTACCGGCAGATTTCCGTCTTACTGCGACATGCTGTTCTGCTGTGGCCAGCCCTCTGGCATCTGGAACATTGTTTGACTCTTGGGATGTTTATAGCAAACAATACAATATTGTTCTTCTTCACAACAGAAATTTGCCATGTTGAGATCGCGGTTTGCACTGTAATTGAGTGTAATGCTCTGCTTTCATTAGCCTCTTTCAGGCACCCGTCGTTAGTTAATCAGGCTGCCCCCGAATATTCCACCGCTTCATACCTCAATAGACGTATCTGTAACTTTGCGGGAGTTTGGAGTTTCATGGTGACACATGATCTGTGCCAGTTGGCATTATACATGAACAGCAAGAAGTTTACAGTAACCTAAGTGTAATGCAGTTACATTAGTAGACAGAAATGTAATGTAACATACTGTAATGTCGGTTCATAACTAGACAGTAACGTACTGTAATATGGTTACGTAAGGAAACATTAACAAACTATAATATCAGTTCATACGTAGACAGTAACATGGTGTAATATGGGCACAGAGGTAGAACCTACTGTAATGTGGTTAAAGATCCCGTGCGTCCAGCCGCAGAGATCCACCAGGCGGTAGCAGGATGCCAGCTTGCATCTCACTAGTTGTTCCTTGTCCGCAAAGCGGCCAGATTTCGCTCCTTTCAGGTCATTTATGGGCACGATGGAAGCAGCTGTCGATGGACAAATGTGGATTCATGTCAGATATGGACTGGACATTGAGTAGAGACAAACATTTCAACAAAGGAATAACATTATGTTGTAAATATTGTGTGCAGTTAAGGTAGTTGGAGAGAGAGAGAGAGTACACTGGAATTGGTCATTTGTTGTCCTGAATATTGTACCCTATCACGCCATTTTTAATGATCTATTTTTGTTTTTCGACAAACAATAGACCTACCTTTAACAAAGTTCGCAAATCCACTTCTCGACTGTGACCGTATCAAGTCCATTCTCTGACACCTGTAAATGAAAATAATTGTGAACATAAATGCCGTGGGTCGCGCCCCATGGTCTCGCATTAATTAAGCCAACTGTAGAAATGATCCGTGTATGCCGGGGGGGGGGGGGGGGGGGGGGGTCGTTGTTGGTGGTTGTAAATACAAATAACTGATTATTGCGTTTTGATTGGAAGTATGAAGCTTTCTTCTTCTTCTTCTTCTTCTTCTTCTTCTTCTTCCTTCTTCCTTCTTCATTTTCTCCCTCGTCTTCTTCTTCTCTCTTCTTCTGCTTCTTTTTCTTCTTCTTCGTTCCTCTTTCCTGTGGAGTGCGAGACACCTATTTACAGCATGAATAAAATTAGAGGAACTGCAATAAAGCTGTGGAAATGTAAATAATATAAAATAACACAAATTAATGCAGCTTTGCAGAACACAATTTTGGAAAAATACGACGTTGCGGTGACTAGCTCTCATCAGCAAACAAATACACAAAACAGAATAAATAAGTACCGGGAAGACACTACAGTGACTACATTAAGACATAATAATCGAATACGAAGAATGGACAGATAGAAAAAAATTATAACAATGAAAAGAAAATGAAAAAAATGTACTGTTTTCTCAGAATCCCAGACTGTAAAACTCATTTTGTATTGTCCATATTTGCACACCCTGTTCTGCGCCTCAAACTTCAGCGTGTCCGACTTAAGCATACATTTGTGTAGGGTCTGCTTCTTCTTGTCTGATTCCCTCCAAGGTCACGGACTCTTATGTACCCGTAGGTGTGATTTCTGTCCTAACAGTTGTACCAGGGCAGCGACCTTAATGGCTGCTACAGAAAGTAATAGATATAGGGGTTGTAGACTGAAGAAACTATTGACATGGATTTGAATTATAGGAACCATGTTGATGGGGTCAGGATGATGATGGAATCAAGATAACGTTGATGACGATGGGTACCGACAGCGACGATGATTATGAAGACGGTGATAGCAGCACTTCCTGGCTATTCTCACAGCACTTTTAGAGTTCTGAAATTCCCTTGAACAACCCAATGCCTGTCGTCTACCTTTGAATGGTGTCACCTTCTGGAAGAGAATGACTCATCCAGCGCATTGAATCACCCAAACGTGCGAGGTCTTTGGGGAGTTGAGGGTGAGACTGGAATGATGCTGCCAGCCTGGAGGGGTAGGACTGGTCTTGATGTACCGCTAGCCGGCTGCTGTTATTGATTTCTCTGGGAGAGTGGCAGCCGGGGATGGGGTCGATGAGGAGACGGTTAGATAGATGGGTGGATGGATATTTAGATAGGTGAATACACACACACGCATGCATACATACACACACATACATACATACATACATACATACATACATACATACATACATAGGTGAGTTAGGGTGGGTGAAGCGACGAACTGTATTTTCAAAGGGTTGAGAATTGGGCACGCAGACCTGTCTAATCTGTCTTGATAGATAGACAAACAATCTGACAGACAGTTGGGCGTGACAACAAGTGAGTTGACGGGGTCACTGCCAAGAGGCTTGACTCTTAATTCTGGCGGAAAATAAAACTAAAGGCCAGGTCGACAGCAGGATCTGCAAGAGACAGCAGACTGTATCTAGAAGTTAGATGACAAAAGCCTGCAGTCAGAAACCGTGAAACAGGAAAGGGGGAGGCTTAGGTGAAGAGAAAAGATGGTATAAGACACTGCAGAAGTTTCTAGACGGCATGACATCGTGGCTTGATTGACAGTGCGACAAAAGAGCTGTGCACCAGCGTAACGATCAACACCACACGGCATGGATCAAAATACAATATGAGCGATTTTCTACTGCACTCGTGTGAACCCGATGGCGTGGTCCGAAAACTACCCCACTACCTTATGAGTGCGGGGAAAACGGTTTTACCACGTCGCCACGGAGACTCAATTTTGAATCTAGCAACGTATAGTCTGTCTCTGTAATGAGTCAACTGTGATAAGCCACAAGCGACGGCCCATTTCATACATATGGAAGATATTATCATGAGCTGAAACGTTCTGCAAAAGACCTGCTATATAATGATGGTAATGAGGGTAACAGTTTTGATACTCACCGGGTTATGCTTCCACCGTATGAATGAGCAACCAATCAATACACGACTCACGCGTGCTTCTGTGTAATTATTGGCTCTGCACGCCTCAGCTATTGTCAGTGTCCTCTGATCGTGTGAAATAACAATACAGCAGCTCTTGTGCACCTGTTTATAAATATATAGTTCTGTCCGATCTCAACTTACAAAGACTAAACTTATATAGTTCTGTTCTTTCGTTGAGAGGATGGTATATCCACAAAGATAGTCGCGTGAATGTGGTGGCTGGACGATATCCGAGCTGGCTGTACCGGATCGATATGAACGCCAGCCGTGTTGTGTTCCCACCCCCGAGTCTGGCGAGGACACGAATGTCCCGGTCGATCGTTCAATGTCCCTGAAGTATTGATGGCCGGCAAGCGTGTGCTGGATGTGGCGGGGCGCTGATGCCGTGCGGCTGTGGCACATGGCGGTGTTGTTTGCTAGCGGAGTCTGACCAGCCATGCTGTTTGCTTTGAATAAACCTGCTTGTTTATTGCTGGCCATTCGTGTCATGTGCATCGTTCATTGTTGTCACAGCAGGTAGAGATAGTTCTGTAGCAGACACCGCCGCTTGCGGTATGAAGCGTTAGGAACTCACATCCGAGGTCACGGCACATGGGGTGGTGTGGTCACGGCACATGGGGTGGTGTGGTCACGGCACATGAGGTGGGGTGGTCACGGCACATGGGGTGGGGTGGTCACGGCACATGGGGTGGGGTGGTCACGGCACATGGGGTGGGGTGGTCACGGCACATGAGGTGGTGTGGTCACGGCACATGGGGTGGTGTGGTCACGGCACTTGGGGTGGGGTGGCCACTTCACTTGCTCATTATCTTTCCTTGCCGGACAGTTCTGACAATTGTCTGGTGCCCATTAGATATGAAGCGGGGTCGACCCCAGAACCGTGGAAGGAAAAGTCTGGCTTCTGTTGGAGATGGAACCCGGACACTGTCTAGGCAGGCCAGCACACTGACTTCTGTTATTTTTGTTTCGTTTACTCGGTTTGAACCCAAGCGTAGTCCACAACTGCAATTACTTTTAGTACACTGGACTGTGTGTATTAGCTTTCCCTATTACCAGTGTCCCTCCCCATCAGGCGAACCCACTCCGGCTATGCTGTTATGAATCTCTCTCCCACTCTTCCTCTCTCTCTCTGCTAACATTATGTTCAGATCTTCTTGTAGTCCATCCTTAGTGCGTTGGTCATCATGTCTGTCCACACCCTTATGTCTTGTGTACTGCCACTCATTGCTGATACTGATGTTACTCCATGGCATTATGCTGAATTATCCAGTATTTATTCTCTTGATCTCCCTCTGCCCCTCTCCCCTCCTGTTGTCTCCACGTACTTCCAGCTTGCCCCTTCTCTTGTGCCCAGAGAATGCGGTTTGTCTTCTCCTGTGGCAAGTATCCAGTTCTCTTTGTGAGCTAACTTCTTTCAGGATATTTTTATTACGCTTTTTATCTGTTTGTGCAGCGGAAGTGAGACAGCTGATGTGCTACTTTCGAAAGCACCACTCATTGGGGCATAAAAAATGGACAAGTCCTTGTTGACAAAGTCCATCTTCTGGCACTGCAAGTCTCTGTCCTTTGGGTATATCTGGGGGATGTTGACTTCCTGTTCCACATGGCCATGAATCTGTGGGGTACTTTGCAAGTAGTCAGGCAGCATAGAAAGGCATTCTTAGACAGACAGTTTTTATATTGATTGATGTATCTCTACAATGTTATATTAATTGATATATCTCTCTGACATAATATCTCTAGTTTTATGTTGACTGACATAGTATCTCTAGTTTTATGTTGACTGACATAATATCTCTAGTTATATATTGATTGCCGGCTCCGCGGCGAAGGAGTTACGGATATAGTTCATAGTTCCCTACACCCGTGCTCGAAACACAGCTGCAGGCGCTTTGGCAGCAAAACGCCTTGAATTGGTTTTTTATAACATGGTATGGGTGCCAGTCGTTCAGAAAGCAATGGCAAACTATTGAACATAAACTTGCCGAGAGGTCACACAAGCAAAAAATGCTGGTGTTGACTGCGATGTACTGTAAAGAATAGGCAACTACCTAACTATATATTGATCGACATTATATCCCTAGTTTTGTCATGATTGTCATGTCTCTAGTTTTATATTGATTGCTCCTCCTGACATAACATCCAATTTTTCTTCTCTCCCCAGGCAAGGACGCCTTAAATAAAACCACCGGAGGGGTCACCAGTCCCTGGCTAAGTTTGGAGACCTCCAGGCACAAGCTGGACATTGCCTCCTTGCTGCCCAACAAGTCTCTCCCGGTCAACTCGCTGGACATAGAGTCCAGCACCCTGCTGTGTGGAACCGACAGTGAGACCATCTACACCATACACCTGCCCATGCTGAACTAGTCCCTGCAGCGGAACAACAGGACTCGAGGAATGTGTGGCTATGAGATGTGGGTAAAATCCCAGCTCCCTTGTCCGGTCTTTGTAGAATGGGTTTGACTAGTAATGCTGTTCAAATACGAGGGGAATTCATATGAAAACCTTAAAATATGATCTTGCTGTTGTGGTCTTTAATGCAGTTGTGACCGAATGTGCATGTACAGAAAACTAGTGCTTCTGTACTTAATTTCAGTCCATGTCAAACATTACAAATAGGAAGATCAGAATAGAATATCATGGCTGGAGATGAAAAGGTGGGTCTGTTACAAGATCTGGGATTGAAGAAAACATGACTGCGTATCAGGGGCAGACAATTAAGATACTTGGACCACATAAAGAGAAACAACTTGTAACATGATGTGTTAAGGGGAAATGTGGGAAGGGCAGCTATGTAACAGGAATAGTTGCGTGTGGATAGCAGCATGGAGATGTAAATTACAAGTACCTCAGAAGTTAAAGTGGGTTTGCCTGATGTCGAGGGATCTGGTAATAAGGAAAGCTAGCCCTCAAGCAAAAAATCAGCCCAGTGTGGACTACGCTTGAATTCAAATGACCTGATTACACACCTTCAGGTGCATTGGACATATGTTGTTAGGTCCATATGCTTTAGACCAATCAGCACTCAGTCGGTGATGTTGCCAGTACCATGCCAAATGCCTTTACTTCCCCAGACATTTTCTGGTACCTGTTTTAGGCTGGGTCAGCAGGGTCATCTTCAACAATACAAATCTGCCCAGATAAGGACCAAATTTATGACAACCAAGCCTTGAAGCTAACGTCTAGCTGCTACTCTACCATGACGTCCACAATGCATGGTACCATATTTGTAGGCCATTTGGCACTGGATGGGTGACATGGTCAGTATCATATTACCTTTACTTCCGCAGAACTTTCCTGGTACCAAACTTGGGCTGGGTAGGTGGGAGGGGGGGGGGGGGGGGGGGGGGGGTGGGGGGGGGGGGGGGGGGGGGGGGGGAAAAAAGAACCCTGCCTCGGGGGTTTGAACAACTGTAGCCCCCTCACTCCGGTCCATGGGGGGGGAACATGCAGTGTCTTTCAAAACCTTTTGTTGGGGGTTCCCGTTTTGTTTTACATAAGTGCTGCATTCTGCAGAAATAAACGGTTTGTACATGCCACCTGAATCTTTTATTTTTTCTGTATTTGTTTTGAATTGTGTGTGATATAAGGTGACTTGTGTGCGACATAAGTGTTTTGCTGGTCGATTAGTGTGTCTGAATGTCGTCGTCTAGCCAGCAGTGGATAAGATGTATTCTGCGACCCCTGTTCTCACCAGCTGCTGATATGTGACATATATCTCACATCAAATGATCTTATTTGTTGCCCTTCTTTCTGCTGTGATCCTCACCACCATCATCATCAAGTGCCATACTGGCTGGCGTAGGCATTCATGACTTTCCACAGATCTCGGTCTTTGGTTTAATCATTACATTCAGAAAAATTCCTGTTTCTGGTGAACTTAACCATTATTTGGAGGCCACTCTCTATTTTGTATGTTTAGAATTTGATTGGTGAAACATTTCTTGTGCTATTAAAAATTGCCCAGTGAATCACAAATGGGGAGGGGGGGTTCCCTACATCACATATTATTATTGGTTGTTGAGACACGTATTTTCCCCGAGGGGTTTATTTTTAACAAAAATTTTTTTTTTCCCTACAAAAAGGGGAAAAAAATCCATTTTTAAAA
>JACEFZ010017590.1:0-14515 GCA_014155875.1 Cepaea nemoralis | reverse complement strand
ACCTCTTCAAAATTTTTTAGCTGTTGAATATAAAGACGGAGTATATGTGGGAATATGCCCAGTGCTGTGATGTCGGTTCTTGACTCAACACAACTCAACATCAATGGTTTAGACAGAACGGTAACGGAAGATATGGTTTCTGAAAGATGAGGCGGGGGTTGGCCAATACTACAGTGAACAGAGGACATTGGGTTGACCAATACTACAGTGAACAGAGGACACTGGGTTGGCCAATACTACAGTGAACAGAGGACACTGGGTTGACCAATACTACAGTGAACAGAGGACATTGGGTTGGCCAATACTACAGTGAACAGAGGACACTGGGTTGACCAATACTACAGTGAACAGAGGACACTGGGTTGACCAATACTACAGTGAACAGAGGACACTGGGTTGACCAATACTACAGTGAACAGAGGACACTGGGTTGACCAATACTACAGTGAACAGAGGACATTGGGTTGGCCAATACTACAGTGAACAGAGGACACTGGGTTGACCAATACTACAGTGAACAGAGGACACTGGGTTGGCCAATACTACAGTGAACAGAGGACACTGGGTTGGCCAATACTACAGTGAACAGAGGACATTGGGTTGACCAATACTACAGTGAACAGAGGACACTGGGTTGACCAATACTACAGTGAACAGAGGACATTGGGTTGACCAATACTACAGTGAACAGAGGACATTGGGTTGACCAATACTACAGTGAACAGAGGACATTGGGTTGGCCAATACTACAGTGAACAGAGGACATTGGGTTGACCAATACTACAGTGAACAGAGGACATTGGGTTGACCAATACTACAGTGAACAGAGGACATTGGGTTGACCAATACTACAGTGAACAGAGGACACTGGTTGGCCAATACTACAGTGAACAGAGGACATTGGGTTGACCAATACTACAGTGAACAGAGGACACTGGGTTGACCAATACTACAGTGAACAGAGGACATTGGGTTGACCAATACTACAGTGAACAGAGGACATTGGGTGGACCAATACTACAGTGAACAGAGGACATTGGGTTGACCAATACTACAGTGAACAGAGGACATTGGGTTGACCAATACTACAGTGAACAGAGGACATTGGGTTGACCAATACTACAGTGAACAGAGGACATTAAGGACACCTTGGGAATTAATTTGGATGAGGTTGAAGAACTGGTGAGGGATCGAGGTTCTTTCCAGCACATTGTGATAAGAGGAATGTGCTTCAAAGGTCTTTTTACATAATCATGATGATGTTGATCTGCCTGTCTGTCTAGTTCACTGTCTTCTTACTTACATGTGATTTAACGAACATTAGTTTTTATGTGTGGCCATAGGGATAAAGCCCGGTCTTCATGGCGAAGGATCTACAGACACGGTTAGTGAGCCCGTATACCCACATTAAAAACACAGCTGTGCGCGATTTGGCAGCAGACCATGTTGTGCTGGTTTTTTTTTTTTTTTTACAAAATGGTATGGGTGCCGGTCGTTCAGAAAGCAATGGCATACTACGGAACGTAAACTTGCCAAGACATCAACAACAGCAAACAATGCTGCTGTTGACTGCAAACGTCCTGTAAAGGATATGCAACTAACTTTAACAGCTATAAAAACAGCCAAAGTAGAATGGGAAGTAACTCCAGGAACAAGAAGTATGATCATGTCTATACAGACAAGTATCTCCAGGACCAAGAACTATGATCCTGTCTATACAGACAAGTATCTCCAGGAACAAGTACTATGATCCAGTCTATACAGACAAGTATCTCCAGGAACAAGAACTATGATCCAGTCTATACAGACAAGTATCTCAAGGAATAAGAACTATGATCCTGTCTATACAGATATGTATCACCAAGAACAAGAGCTAAGATCCAAACCCACTTACCATGTTGATGACAAATGGAGCTAGTACTCCACCAACCTTGGCAGCTGTGTTGGCCGCGCCATATCCCAGAGTTCTGTTGATAGAATTTGTGTAATGGTATCAACCTTGAAGAATTATAAAAGTTTTCCATACATACGCCGTTCATTGAAATGTACATTGTGCTACTCATACAAAACAATGAATGAATCACCAAAATACGAAAATTAAACGGTAAGGTTTACTAAAACATAATGATCACAAATAGCAAAATGGATGTTGCGGCCAAAGCATTCGTCACCACACAAACAACTAACACACACAGATACAACTACAAGAGAAACAGTACTTGAATATGATCTTGGTCACATTCGTTATCTCTGTTGTTGTGCTTGTCCCTTCGCTGTTACCATGAGGGCTTGAGAGTGGACATGGTAACAGCTAAGGGACAAGCACAATAACAGGGATAACGAATGTGACCAACGTCTCTACGGCAGGGGAAAGACTCCCGGAATCATGACCCTGAAGGGACCGCCCCCAGAGGGTATTAAGAGTATAATGGTCCGAAATACTTGGGGAAGGGAGTACACTTCTGATGATCAGAAGCCCCCTGCCGTGTTTGCTCTGGGTAGAGTATATATATATATATATATATATATATATATATATATATATATATATATATATATATATATATATATTTTTTTTTTTTTTTTAGCATATCCTTTTTACAGGACTTAGCTGTCAACACCAGCATCTTTCAGCTGTATGTTGATCTCTTGGCAAGATTACGCTCAGTAGTTTGCCATTGCTTTCTGAGCGGCCCGGCTCACATACCCCGTAAGTTACCGATGCGATTCGAACCACAGCTGATTTGAACCGTCATCACGTTACCTGGCGAGAGTATACGAGATTACGGAGAAAAGTCATAACCTCTAAGCCACGAAGCCGGCATATATATATATATATATATATATATATATATATATATATATATATATATAATATATATATATATATATATATAAAGTTACTCATCTGTTTTCTTGTTGAAGTCTGAACATATTTGTGATCGAATTCGCTTGTATGATTATAACACAAATCAACTAAATTAAACACACATTGTAGACAAGTGTACAAAACAAGAAAAACAAATCGCTATTACATTAAAATGTTAATAAGAAAAATTAAGAATTTTAAAAAGAAGCAGTTTGGGCCAGAGTTTTCCATTTCCTCTTATACTATTTTGATCTTTCCTTTTTTTTTTTTTTTTTTGTGTTCCTCTTGTTTTCTTTCCACATTCCTCTTTCATTAAAAAGTACATCACACCATGTGATCCATCTCTAGGTCAGAGGTCAGTGCCCAAACTTCACCATGCTTTTGCTCAGGTTTATTTCTTCGAAACATATTCCACACATGGTATCGCACAATCTACTCGTACATAGATTTTCCTTACTAATAATGTTTCCAGAGCAGTAGCCTTATGACCTACTCTTTGTTGCATTCAACTTTAACCAATTGGATATTTTTAAATACCTAGTGGCATTTATAACATCAGATGGAAGATGTACAATAGAGATTAAGAGCAGAATATGGCAAGCAAAAACTGCATTTCAGAAAATGAAGAGTACCTTCTGCAATAAATCACTATCATCGAATGTAAGAAATAGAGTACTGAAATACTATTTAGAATCTGTTTTGCTGTATGGCAGTGAATCTTGGAATGTAACTGAACAACTTATGAAGAATTTAGAAGCCACAGAGATGTTCTTAAAACGAATGTTGCGAATTCCTTGGACTGCCAGAGCAACTAACAAAGATTGCTTGAAAGAGGCTAATGAAACTAGAACATTTTATACAACAATAAGAAAGAAACAAACAGCTTTCTTTGATCATGTGATGAAAAAAGGGGCATTGGAGAACATTGTGACAACTGAAAAGATCGAGGGGAAAAGAGGCAGAGGCAGACCAAGATAAATGATGCTGGATAGACATAGACGGTGGCATGGGGGAATTTCATCAGCAGAGTTGGTCCAGAACACCAAAGACCGAGATCTGTGGAGAGCCATGAACGCCTACGACGGCTGGCAGGGCACTTGATGATGATGGCTGTAGTACATAATTTATCTAATTATCCATGCAGTATTGTTTGCAGTTTCAATGTTTTGAAATGATATCTTATAACAACTTCAGCAACAATTAATTTAAAAAAACGTAGCGACAGTTTTTAGAACACACCAATACCTTATGACCGTTGGATAGACTTCAGTTGAAACAACAATGAAGACGGCAGCAGCCGCCGACACAAATGACCGACAGCAGATACACATCACCGTGATGATCACATCTCTGTTTGGCATACCAGGCAGCACTGTGGAGTCCGACAATGTTTAGTTTAGTTAATTATTGTGTGCCGGTCTCTCTGGCTTAGGCGTGAAAGTCTTTCTCCGTAATCTTGTATATCCACGTGAGGAACGTAACCTTTGCGAGAATCGGTAGCAGTTCTCACAGCGTTGGTAACTTACGGGGTATGTGAGCCGGTCGCTAAGAAAGCAATGGCAAAATACTGAGCGTAATCTTACCAAGAAATCAACAAACAGCTGAAAGATGCTGATGTTGACAGCGATGTCCTGTAAAGGATTTTTTTTTTTTGCATATCCCTTACAGGATGTTGCAGTCAACATCAGCATTTTTCAGCTGCTGTTGATGTCTTAGGCAAGATTACGCTCAGTAGTTTGCCATTGCTTTCTGAGCAACCGGCTCACATATCCCGTAAGTTACCAACGCGGCGAGAAGCGCTACTGATTCTCGCGCAGGTTACGTTCCTCGCGTGGATTTACGGGATTACGGAGAAAGACGTTAACCCCTAGGCCAGGAAAGTAAAGGATATGGCCTGTAAAGGATATGCGACACAATTAACATTAAAATTAAATTATTGTGTGTGTTTTTTTTTTTTTTTAGTCCCCTAAGTTTCCTGATATGAATTTGTGATCTATATGGCATATAGCGCCATAACATTTTGTAGGTCTGGAGCAAGGATTCGTAATCCTGCATACCGTATTCGAAACGCAGCTGCTGGCGATTTGGAAGCAGACCGCCTTGCGTGGGTTTGCATGTAATTGTATGAGTGCCGGTCGTTCGGAAAACAATGGCTCACTACTGAACGTAAACTTGCCAAGAAATAAAGAACAGCCAAAAAATGCTGGGGGTTGACTTAATCAATCAGGTGTCGTCTTCACAATGAATGTTGGCTGCAATGGATCTCCAACACTATTTCGCCCTGTCAGATTTATATTTGTCCATCTCTTGATGTTATCTTTCCACTTGTATTATTGTATTGCTCGCTTATCCTCAACCTTGCCCTCCAGTACGGTTTTTATAAGAGAGTATTATGCCTTTTACGTGGTAGAAATATATCACTTGCCTCTTTTTTATTTCTTTCATCAACTCTCTTTTCATGCCCAGTTTTTCTAGAACCTCTGTATATGATTGTTTCTGTTTCCATGAAACACGACATGTTCGTCTGTATATCCACATCTCCAGGGCTTCTATACGACTTCCTAGTCGCTTGTTCAATGTCCAGGTTTCCAGGTCATACAGTAATGTTTAATATACGTAACATTTGACAATTCTCATTTTTAATGTGGGTTGACTGCAACGTTACAACATAAACCACCAGGGTCAAATGAAAAACAAAAGTATTCCACATGAAATCCAGTGTCACATTAAGCATAAGCTCATTAGCTGGGCGACGGAACCCTGTATCACAAGTCCAACATGAATAAAATGCGTGAGTAAACTCTAGCCAAATGCAAAAACATGCCAAACCCTTAATGAATCCCCCACCTATTCGCCATAATGAACAGGAAGTCTCCTTTTCTTTTTTAAATAGTTATACAACAGATGTGAAGTGGTTTGCTTTTCTGGGAATATTAACCACAAAAACAATGACGAGATGTATGCACAACAATCTGGAACAGGTAGCCATTGAATAATGAACAAAATACTAAATAAGGTAAATTAACAGAGAAAGTTGTAACTGGGTCTAAAGAAAGCACAGTTGCTTCCCATGTCTAATGAAGCGTTTTAAAATGTACAGTTGTCTCCCTTGAAATGGTCCTGTTCAGAAACAGACGAAAATTTAATCATAGGTCTTAACACAAACAACGTTTAAAACAAAAGTAAAGGACACTGTTCAAGTTCTTAAGATATTGGGTGTATGGTGCTAGCCCCATATTGTTAATAGACTAATCTGCATTCCATAGATGAAGTGGTTAATATCATGTGGGACACTTTTATTTCATATAACATTTCCTGGTGCCATTTTAGACTGGGTGTCTGGATTTAATTTGCAATAACAACAACATCCCATCTTAATGGAGTTTGAACACAGCAGCCTAGCCACTTTTCTCGGATTACTGATTGTCGGTGAGATCCTCCGGTCCTCTCTAGGCTATGGTGATAAAAACTCCGCCGTGGAGCAAACACGGCAAGGGGTTTCTGATCGTCAGAAGAGTACCCCCTACCCTAAGTGTTTCGGACCATTATACTCTTGACACTCTGGGGACTGTCCCGTCTGGATCATGACTTTGGGCGTCTTTTCCCTGCAGTGGAGACGTTCAGTCACATTCGTTATCCCTGTTGTTGTGCTTGTCCCTTCGCTGTTACCATGTCCACTCTCAAGCCTCCCCTCCCTCAGTGAGGAAGAGTCCGTGCAGCCTGTGCTTGCCCCTTAGCACGTGTGGTTGTGGGGAGCCAGCTTTATCCCCCGCCACGGCCTCTATTGCCTCTACTAGTCTCCGTTGCCGTGTTCCTTCCTCGTGCCCCGTTCACGGCGCCACATCCTACTAGGAAGCCAGTTCTTCCTTTAAGTTTCTAGACCCACCTCTTGGTCTCTGCAGCTGAGTAAGTGCGACTTATGGACAAATACCGCTATGTTATGGAAGTTGGACTTCGGCCGACATTTGCATGATGATATGTCCATCCAGGCTATACACACTATCCCAAAGGGCCCTAACCACATAAGCCTTATCGTGCTCCAATTCACCACCCAACTGTGCAGACATAACCAGTCCTTCTGCCTGCTCGTTTCCACATCAGCATGTCCTGGGAGAAAGATCTAGCAAATGCTCCCTATATTTTGCCACTCTGCATAAAGCATGCCTATCTCACCTTTCTCTTCATACTCTGTGAGTCCATTATAATAACGAAAGATATTAAATGTGAAACAGATGTGTTGAAAATAGTTTGAAACTAAATGTTTTTTAATGAACATCCACAGTTGTATATAAGAATAGCTGGTGATATGAGATCGATGTATTGCTAAATCATTTGAAATTAAATGTTTGGAATACAAAAGCAACTAGTGATGTCAGACCGATATTTCGTTAAACAATTTGAAACTATATGTTTTCTAATAAACACTCACAGTGGAAAGCTAGTGATGTGAGACAGATGTACTAAGCAATCTGAAACTATTTGTTTTCTAATAAACACTTACAGTGGAATATAAGGGCTCCAAGTGCCGTGAGTGTACTCAACAAAAAGTAGACCAGAGCCGTGATCCTTCTTCCAATGCTGAAAGAAAGATAAGTATTCATGAACTAACAACACAAGTATACAGTTAAAGTTTACACCATCAGTGCTCTGTGGACAAACCTAAGTGTGTTTTACAACATCAGTGCTCTGTGGACAAACCTAAGTGTGTTTTACAACATCAGTGCTCTGTGGACAAACCTAAGTGTGTTTTACAATATCTGTGCTCTGTGGACAAACCAAAAGGTGTTTAGTCTCTCTGAGTGTCACGGGATACTGTGAGTTAATGATTCCCTGATAACCTAGTAAGAGTAACTACAATGAAGGAGGAGGGTTAACACTCGTGTACTTCAGTCTGAGAGGAGGATAAAGGAAAGATCATTGACCGACAAATATAAAAATAGGATACAGGTGTTCGCAGAGGTCATTGCCAGACGATCGGATCGTACGGACATGGGAACCGGGGAGATCGCGTTGGGGAAAAATGAACGGAGAAAACGATCAACGGGTTCGGATGCTTTGAAGTATTAGCGTACGGGGAACTCAGGGAAACAGCGTAACCACGGAACGAAACGAACAACTAACCACTACGTGATTTCACCGCTTTTTGATGTGCAGGATACGTCAAGAGACGAGGGTTGAGGTATGAACATCAAACAATAACGGAGGATTGGACACTCAATATAAATAGTAGCAACTGGGTCTTCTGGTTAGTGTGTGTTCCAAACTGGGCTGAATTATCTATGCATCCTGAGTGGGGAAAGAAATACACGTCCCTAATGGTCGAAAGAATATGGGATATTAGTGTTTTATTCGCTAGTGTATTTCAATTCCAGGATGATAAGTGAATATATAAGGTATTATAATCTTAGCATAATAATAGCATAGGGATATAGGTGTTTGTTCTTGACTTGTGGCATTGCATTCGTTTATCTAATCGTGTAAACTTTAGTGCACTCATAAATCGTATGTCCGTATGTTTTTCGGAGGCTTTTCAGTATGGCTAGAGAAGGACTCTCACATAAGAAAAGTATATGAAGCAGACTCATATCACCAGATTACCTATCTTCTCCACAGGTTCCAATCCCCCTATTGAAATCAGAGAAGATATGAAGGTTACTTCACTTGAGCAAATAAAGTACCTACTTAGAACCAACAAGAACATAGACATGTTTTAATATGAAGAAGTGATAACTTAACGTCAAATACAGAACACTGTATGCTCAAACGAATATACAACTAAAGCCCTTAAAAGGAAAAGACGTTAACCTGTGGCAAGCAGGGATACTTAAAACTGCATGTGATTGCACTGTGCAGAAACATTAAACTTTATTAACAAGAGACATTGTGTAGAACATTTATAGTAACTCTAGACAATGTTGGATAGTGGCGGTGTGTATTCAGAGGTGGATTATAATACCTTCCAAAACGGGAAATATATGAATTTCAGTGACTTACCAAATCGGATTATTTTCTGGTGATAAGACATTGAACAGTTGTTTTCTTCAAGAATTGGATTAAGTCCAGACTCAAGCAGGAGGAGATCATTCAGGGTGAGATCACTCCATTTCTATGTGTGCTATCCTGTGTTTTGGCCGACAGAAGAGGCGAGAAAATCTACGGCACATACGAAGTCAACCGTCCTATCTTGCATTCACACTAGTAGACAATACCAACTACATATACACAGTCCATCCATACACCAGACAGTTTTATTTAATAAATATTTTATTAATCGTTGAAAGAAACTGTTGTCGGAGTATATGTTGAAGGAATAATAGAGAGAGAGAAAGGAATAGATATATGGAAGGGAAAACAGAGGGGAGGAGTGTAGACAGAAGTCAGTCAATAATCCCAAAAGATAATAAGCTTGAAGATGTGCTTGTTGATTCCACGTTCCTCCCGGGAAAATAAGCGACACTGAGAAAATGCCACGATGTATGCATGCTGTATGTTCTAATAGGTAGTGCTGCGGCTATCACCATGGATGACACATTTCAGGAGAGGAGACTTATCACTTGTCTAGTGAAATTATTGGGAGGAGTTGTTGGCTTCAATGGAAGAGATAGATTTATAGATAGTATGAAGGTGTCGGTGGTGGCTAGTGAACGCAGTTGCATAATCATCACATACCAGGTTCAAAGTCACCCATATGTGATTTGGCAGCAAATCACTTTGCGTTGTTTTTCACAATGGTATGAGCTTCGGCCATTCAAACAGCAATGGCAGATTACTGAACTTAAACTTACAGATAAATGCTGGAGTTGACTACGACATCCTTTAAGGTCATGCAACGTTAACGGACTACGACATCCTTTAAGGTCATGCAATGATAACGAAATTATTGAGAAAAGATGCTAACTGCAATAGAAGAAACAGAATTAGAAATATGAAAAGCACATGTCCTAGGGTGCCTGTCCGACACATCATGGGATCCGTTGTTCTAGTCCTGGATAAGGTAATGAGATGTGTGTCTATTGGAAATGAAATGTATCATCATTAGGGGTGTACCGGATTTCGGCTCCGGCTCCGGCAAATCCGGAATCCGGCCATTTTTACAAATCCGGCTCCGGTCCAGTTTTGCCGGATTTAGGCCGGATTTGTGTTGCCTAGTCACCTGAATTTTCTGTACATGTTTCATGAGGCCACGTCGAATTTTAGGCAATAGCACAGTAGCACTTCCGGTTTACTATTTCTCGCTGATGTAAATAAGAATTTTAAGAAAAAAACACTCATTTTGAATTTTAATGGTGCATTACTTCATGAGTTTGTGGGACTTGAATATTTATTTTCGTAAATTTCTTTGGTCTTGCCCATAAAATAAAATGGTATCAAAATCTAAGTCATACAGCGCCGTTTGGGATTACGTCAAGGTTAAAGATGATGATTCAGCGAAGGTAATATGTAAGTTGTGTGACAAACAGTTATCGCGTGGACGATCAGATCGCCCCAAAGACTTCTCAACATCATCAATGCAGACCCATTTGCGATCGATGCACAAGAAAAGCTATGACGAAATGATGGAAAAGAAAGCATCACTGAAGGCCAGTGTATTGGCGACCACATCTATGATGAATCTGGGACCGTGTTTGCACAAAGCAAGCAGCAGTACCCAGCAGTCAATTGTGCAGGCATGGGACCGGGCCAAAATTTGGGACATCAACAGTCCCAATGCTAAACGCATTCATGCTGCCGTAGCCCGAATGATAGCCATAGATATGGAGCCTTTTCAAGTAGTGGAACGACCAGGTTTCAGAGAGTTGATGCATACAATGGAAAAAAGGTATGAATTGCCTTCAAGAAAGTACTTTGCTGAACATATCATTCCTGACATGTGTAAACGTCTGAAGGTAAAAATTGCAGCAATGATATCTGACACTGATTACATATCATTCACAACAGATACGTGGACAGCTGAACACACCACTCAGTCATTTATGGGCCTCACTGGCCATTGGTTAACAGACTCCTTCGTTCTCCGCAGTGTAGTCTTCCATTGTACTGCATGTGATGAACATCACACGGCCACAAACTTGCTTGCACATTTTGAAATGATGCTGGATGAGTGGTCAATTGCACGTGAGAAGTGCCATGTTGTTGTGAGAGACAATGCATTCAACATTGCCAAATGCTTTCGTGATGGCAGCTATTCAAGTGTTGGATGTTTTGCACACACACTGCAGCTGTGTGTGCGTGATGGTCTTTTGAGTCAAAAGTATGTTGCTGGCATCATCAGTACTGGAAGAAAATTGGTAGGACATTTCAAACACTCTTCTTCAGCAACCAGTCGTTTGCATGAACTTCAAAATGAATTAAACCTACCACAACATCAGCTTATCCAGGACGTGACAACACGATGGAACTCAACGTTCTATATGTTACGACGTCTGTTAGAACAACGGCGCAGCATCAGCCTGTACTGTGTTGAAAATTTTGAAATTGATTCGGTAACTGGGCTAACGGCACAACAGTGGGCAGTCACAGAGAATGTGGTAGCTACTTTGGCACCATTTGAAGAAATCACACGTGAAATAAGTGCAGCTCAGGCATCAATATCAGTTGTGATCCCATTAGTGAAAACACTCATGGCTTTCCTCCAGAAAGAAGGTAGTGATGCTGGGATCAAAACTATGAAAGCAGCCCTGCTTGAAGCTGTTAGCAGCAGATTTGCGGACATTGAATCCAACAGTATTTACACCTGTGCCACACTACTGGATCCTCGATTCAAGCTGTGCTTCTTCTCCGAACGTGATAGAAGTGATGCACGAGCCCATCTGCTGTTAGCAGCTAACTCCATTATTGATTCAGCAAACACAGTCAGTCCACAGGATCCATCAGCTACTATTAGTAGTAGTAGTACTAGTGTTTTGACTTCTGTGAGCACTGCCACACAGTACGAGTCCAGCCTATGGAGCTGTTTTGATGCAATTGTCGAGGAAAATCCCACCGCAGATCGTTCTGCAAGTGCCGAAGGCAACAGCATTAACACTGAGGTGACACAGTACCTGTCAGAGCCACTTCAAACTCGACAGTCAGATCCAGTTTCATGGTGGCATGCCAATAAGCAAAGATTTCCAAGCATGGCTAGACTGGCGCAGGTATTTCTTGCACCACCACCTACAAGTGTGCCATCGGAAAGGCTGTTCAGTACTGCAGGAGACATTATCACTGACCACCGTAGTAGCCTTTTACCAGAAAATGCGGAGACGTTGATTTTCCTGAAATACAACTCGTCTCTTCTTGACTCTGAGAGTTCAACTTCACAGCCATAATGAAGACTGACTGAAATAGTGAAATTACTAAATGAATGTATTTCAATAAATTCAATCTGTTCAGTGTACTGTTGTGAGTTGTAACTGAGCTGATAATTTGCCAACTGAAAACAATGTGAAAACTAAAACTGAAACTGAAAACTAACAATTAAAATTACTAAATTAGCATTATGTGCTTATGTATTATGTTTCATCTTGAACTTATGGAACTTAATATTACTTAATTACTTATTCTACTGTGAATGTAATTATTTTACATTTAAATGATTTAATATGAGTATATGTCATCATTGTCATGTCTATAGTAATGAACTGCAGTAATGAACAGTCGAGTGACTCCACTCACCTAAGTCAAGTGATGTAGTATGTTATTTTATTTTTATTTTTTTATTTGTAAATCCGGCTCCGGCTCCGGCTCCGGCCGGATCTCACTTCATAAATCCGGCCAAATCCGGCTCCGGCCGGATTTCAAAAATTTGAATCCGGTACAGCCCTAATCATCATATCATCATACAGCGAGTTACAGCGCATTGTTTCATCAAGCCCGTGGCTCAGTATATCCGATTTCGACCAGCAGGTTTGGGTTTGTTTTTCCTAGGGGAATCTGGTTCGATCTCAGCACAGCGCTGTGAATGTTCCCAAGTACCATTGGTCTCTAATGACATCACACATCCCCCTGTCTCTTTGGTGGTGAGATTGAGTATCTAGTCTCCTCTGATATAAGTGAAAAACAGGAGGTCCCGTGTGCAAGTTGTGTATGTTAAACATTCCACCGCAGTTGGAAATCACAAAGAGTGGGCTGTACGATTGCTATATTGAAACAGAGACATACTCTTTCCAAAGTTAAACATGCTGTCAGTCAAAGGTAACTAGCCAGAAACTTCAGCCCTGACCATCATCATCATATAGGAAGTCATTTGCGTCAATCTCAAGGGAAAGTCCATGGGAGAGTCCATGGGAAAGACTTTTGATCCTTTGTGTTCAAGGAGCGTTTAATGTCTTGTGTCCACCATCATGTTGTTCACAATTTGCATAGGAACCGTGTCTTGCATTACTTGTATTTCTAAACCATTATGGAGATGTTTAATGTGGCCAGTGTGTTTTAGTTTCTGAAACATGATACTGTTTACATGCCAGTTTTCTGTGCTGTTAGATTTGAAATAATATCAGTATTTTTGTTTTCTTTTTGATTCACCATAATGTAAGAATTTGTATGTAATATTAAAGTTCAAAAGATTCAGTTTTCTTCTTTAGTGATTTTGAAATGGTCTCTGATTCTCATCCAACATGTTGCCACAGGAAAGATACACATCATCATCATCATCATCATCATCATCATCATCATCACTACTAAGTATCTTGTGGACAGGGGTGGACGATCATGTTTCTCCACATCTTGCAATCTCACGTATGATTTCATGTGCTGACACCCTTCCATGCTCTGACAAAAAACTGTCAAGAATTAATTTTCTCTCGCCATCTTCCTCTATTTATCTTTCGACAAATCTTTCCAGCTGTCAGTTTTTGTCTTCTCATAATGTGGCCATAAAATAATGACTGTCTCTTTCTGTTTCTGGTGTGCCTTAGCCTCTTTCAAAATATTAGATTACTTGTTTCAGTTGAAAGAATGTACATTCTTATATTCTTTATTTTCCTTTATTTGCTGGTATGTTGCATAGGTTCTTCATGCTGTTTAACCGTACAGGCCAGAACCGATAAAATAAAGTTCTCCTTATTGTCCATGTCGTGTGGCGTTAGTGATCATGCCTACAAATTAATTTTCCTGCCATGACGATATACTCCAGCTTTCCCAATCTTAAACATGAACAACGAATGTGGAATGTCTTCTTCTCATGTTTGAAATTTAAATCATAATATATAAAACTGCACTGCCAAGAACACCACTTAAACAAAGACATACCGGTTGCTGAAATAATAAGTGGCTACAATGAAAGGTATTTCCGCAGCCTCCACCAGAACATGTTGAGGTAGACGTTGCCAGCCAGATCCGAGATGCCCAGGATGATTCCGTAGCCAACCAAGGAGGTTGTGAACCTGTTAAGCATGTGCAGAGGTCACATATTATGATCAACATGTGTTCTTATGTTGTATGTACATTAGTTGTTGGATTGTAGACTGAGAGAGTATAGTGAACTGGAATATTATATTCAACAAGAAGAAAGAGAAAGAAAGAAACAACTGTATTTGGTCATGTGATGAGAGGAGAGGCATTGGAGAACATTTTGACAACTGGAAAGATCGAGGGTGTCATCACAGGGGAATCATCACAGAATCAATCATCGCAGGAGCATCATCACAGATTCATCACAGGAGAAAC
>JACEFZ010017589.1:0-14070 GCA_014155875.1 Cepaea nemoralis | reverse complement strand
TAGTTTTTTTTCATTGCTTTCAAAAATTTAAAGTCAATTTTGAAAGAAAACTACCTGGGGGGAGTTGACCCCTCCGGCGTCTTCCACGGTTTAATGGCAAGCATATCAACCACACAGCTCCTATTACTACCTAGGTGGGTAAAAGTAGGACACAGTGGAGAGTTAACACAAGGATTTTCATTCACTAGCAATTCTTTCCCCCAACTTAGTTGGGGGTGAAATTTGACACAGATGGAATTTTAAACACAAGGATTTTTCTATCACTAGCAATTCTTTTACACACCTATTGGGTAGAAGTAGACACAGGGAGATGAAAAAGGGTTTTTTTCATATCACTAGAAATTCTATACACACCTAGTTAGGTAGAAAGACACAGAGGAATGTAAATAAGGTTTTTTCATTCACTAGCATTCTTACCCACTATTGGTAAAAGTATTGAGGGCAATGGGTGTTAACAAAAGGAGTTTTCATATCACTAGAAATTCTATTACACCCTATTGGGTAGAAGTTTTGGACCAGTTTGGGTTTTCCAAAAGGGGGTTTTCATATCACTAGAAATTCTATTACCACCTAGTTAGGTAGAAGTATTGACAAGATGGAGATTAACAAAAGGGAGTTTTCATATAAAATCCCAATTCTTACACCTGTTAGGAAAAGGGGGATTGACACAGATGAGATGAAAACAAGAGTTTTCATCACTAGCAATTCTATTACACACCTAGTTAGTAAAGTTTGACCAGATGGGATTTTAACCAAGGAGTTTTCATATCATACAATTCTTTTACACACCTAGTTAGGTAAAAATTGACACAGATGGGATGTTAACACAAGGAGTTTCATATAAATAGCAATTCTATTACCACTATTAGGTAAAAATTGACACAGATGGGATTTTTCCCCAAAAAGGAGTTTTCATATCATAGAAATTCTATTACCACCTAGTTAGGGGAAAATTGACACAGAGGGAGATGTTAACACAAGGATTTTCATACACTAGAAATTTTCTTTTACCACTAGTTAGGTAGAAGTATGACAAATATGGAGATGTTAACACAAGGAGTGTTTCATATCGCTAGCAATTCTATTATACCCTAGTAGGTAGAATATTGACACAGATGGAGATTTTAACCAAGGATTTTTTCATATCACTAGCATCTATTACACCCTATTAGGTAAAAATTGACACAGATGGAGATGTTAACACAAGATTTTTATATCGCTAGCATTCTATTAGACACCTAGTTAGGTAGAATTAATGACATAGATGAGATTTAACAAAAGGATTTTATTCCCTAGAAATTCTATTACACTTTGTTATTAAAATTTTGACACAGATGGAGATGTTAAAAAAGGGAGTTTCATATCACAGAAATCTATTAACACCTGGGTTAGGTAAAAATATTGAAAACAGATGAGAGTTAACACAAGGATTTTCATATCACTAGCAATTTATTACACCCTGTTAGGTAGAAATATTGACACAGATGGAGAGTAACACAAGGAGTTTTCATATCACTAGAAATTTCTATTACACACCTTTTTAGTAGAAATATTGCACAGAGGGATGTTAACACAAGGGATTTTTCCCAATCGCTAGCAATTTTTTTATACACCTAGTTGGGTTAGAATGTAATGACAAAAGATGGAGATTTTACAAAAAGGTTTTTCATTCGCCCAAAAAAATTCTAAAATAAACCTATTTAGTAGAATGTAATGACATGGGGGAGATGTTAACCAAGGAGTTTTCATATCGCTAGCTTTTTCTTTATACACCTAGTTGGGTAAAGTAAAAAATAGATGGGATTTTAAAAAAAGGGATTTTCATATCGCTAGAAATTCTATTATACACCTATTAGGTAAATTAATGCCATAGGGGAATTTTAAAAAAGGGGGTTTTCATATCACACAATTCTATTATACACCAGTTAGGTAAAATGTAATGACATAGATGGAGATTTAAAAAGGATTCATATCCAGCAATTCTTTTAAACACCCCTATTTAGGTAGAATTTAATGACATAGAGGGAGTTAACCAAGGAGTTTTCATATCACAGAAAATTCTTTTATATATATCTAGTTAGGAAAATTTTAACAAAGGGGAGGACAGGGGATGTCGCATAAGGAGTTTTAATCACAAAAAATATTCTAGAGGAAAAAAAAATTACAACTAGGCCAGTTAAAACTATTTAACTGTAAGTTAAATTACACTACTGAAAGGGATCGGGAACACGACAAGACTAAAACAATCACTAATAAATAAAAAAATATGAACTAACCCAGGGTTCTAAACCCTTTTTTTGGGCCCATTCCCCCTTCACCATTTTTCAGAACGCCATCCCCCCCCCCCCCCTTTCCCCCAAAAAAAATTTCCCCCTTCCCCCCTTCCCGTATTTTAGAACGTCATTCCCCTCCTTTTCATATTCCTTTCTAAAAACCCTCACCCTACACAGTATACGTAAAATGGAAGGGAAATGTAATAGCATATACTAAAACAAGTCTAAAATCCCCATTTTAAAAATGATTTTTTTTTTCTAATTACTTATAAAAAGAAATTTTTTGAAGGAGAGACATACAAACTGTTTAAAAAATGAAGGGAAAAAAATATGTCAAATTATCGGTTCTTGTATTAAACACGATCTTGAAATTGTCTTCATTCCCCCCCCCCCCCCCCCTGAAAACCCTGAAATTCCCCCCTGGGGGGGAATTCCCCACCGTTGAGAACCACGAACTAACCAATGCCTGCACATAGGACTAAAACGTAGACAGGATCAACAATGTGGAGCTTAGTGAAAGGGGGCTAGACCGATTTTGAGCCAATCAAGAGGAGGGGGAAAACCCCGCCCCTAGACAGAAATCGCACTGAGAAAAATGAAAATAGTATAATAAGAAAATCCTTTTTTCTGGCAAACAAACTGTGTCAAAATTCCCTGCATTATGAAGGTTTTCTATCTCTAGGGCGAATTTCATCCACGGACTCTATTACGCGTAGGTGATTTTTTTTAATAATTTTGCCAAAGCAGTGGTCTTAGGATTTCTCTTGTATTTTTTAAAGCTCAACTTTTAAAAAAGGACTTTCGTTTTTTTCCCTTTTTGGGGGGCTAGGAACAATCTCAAACCCCAAAAGAACGTTTTTGACTGCAATGGTTGTAAATATTTATTTTTGGAATCATTTGAAAAGAAAACAGATAAATCCAAATGACCCGATTTAAATGGGTGCGGCTAAGAATGACCTGATGTAAATGGTGCGGCTAAGAATGACCTGATGTAAATGGTGCGGCTGAGAATGACCTAAATTAAATGGTGCGGCTGAGAATGACCTGATGTAAATGGTGCGGCTGAGAATGACCTGATGTAAATGGTGCGGCTAAGAATGAATGACCTGAATTAAATGTTGCAGCTTAGAATGACCTGATGTAAATGGTGCAGCTGAGAATGACCTAAATTAAATGGTGCAGCTGAGAATGACCTGATGTAAATGGTGCGACAGGGAACGACCTGATGTAAATGGTGCGGCTGAGAATGACCTGATATAAATGGTGCGGCAGAGAATGACCTGATGTAAATGGTGCGACAGAGAAGACCTGATGTAAATGGTGTGACAGAGAATGGCCTGATGTAAATGGTGCAACAGACAATGGCATGGGGATCTGGCCAACACTCAGTTTTCCGAGGAAAGGCCAGGCGGAACATAACCAGAATGCCAAAATGGTACCACCAGTATTGGGCCGCTTCGCTGGTTGGGTGAAGATTACAACCTGAGGCAGACACCATACATCTCAGTTTACACCTCCCCGTCTCTGTTGTACCCAGATTTCAACATTTCTCAGACACACCTCCCTGCTCAGTGTACTCAAGATTCACCTCCCTGTCTTATGTACCCAGAGTTCAACATTTCTCAGCCACACCTCCCTGTCTTGATGTACCCAGAGTTCAACATTTCTCAGCCACACCTCCCTGTCTTGATGTACCCAGAGTTCAACATTTCTCAGCCACACCTCCCTGTCTTATGTACCCAGAGTTCAACATTTCTCAGCCACACCTCCCTGTCTTGATGTACCCAGAGTTCAACATTTCTCAGCCACACCTCCCTGTCTTGATGTACCCAGAGTTCAACATTTCTCAGCCACACCTCCCTGTCTTGATGTACCCAGAGTTCAACATTTCTCAGCCACACCTCCCTGTCTTGATGTACCCAGAGTTCAACATTTCTCAGCCACACCTCCCTGTCTTGATGTACCCAGAGTTCAACATTTCTCAGCCACACCTCCCTGTCTTGATGTACCCAGAGTTAAACATTTCTCAGCCACACCTCCCTGTCTTGATGTACCCAGAGTTCAACATTTCTCAGCCACACCTCCCTGTCTTGATGTACCCAGAGTTCAACATTTCTCAGCCACACCTCCCTGTCTTGATGTACCCAGAGTTCAACATTTCTCAGCCACACCTCCCTGTCTTGATGTACCCAGAGTTCAACATTTCTCAGCCACACCTCCCTTGTCTTGATGTACCCAGAGTTCAACATTTCTCAGCCACACCTCCCTGTCTTGATGTACCCAGAGTTCAACATTTCTCAGCCACACCTCCCTGTCTTGATGTACCCAGAGTTCAACATTTCTCAGCCACACCTCCCTGTCTTGATGTACTCAAAGAGTTCAACATTTCTCAGCCACACCTCCCTGTCTTGATGTAAAAGAGTTCAACATTACTCAGCCACACCTCCCTGTCTTGATGTACCCAGAGTTCAACATTTCTCAGCCACACCTCCCTGTCTTGATGTACCCAGAGTTCAACATTTCTCAGCCACACCTCCCTGTCTTGATGTACCCAGAGTTCAACATTTCTCAGCCACACCTCCCTGTCTTGATGTACCCAGAGTTCAACATTTCTCAGCCACACCTCCCTGTCTTGATGTACCCAGAGTTCAACATTTCTCAGCCACACCTCCCTGTCTTGATGTACCCAGAGTTCAACATTTCTCAGCCACACCTCCCTGTCTTGATGTACCCAGAGTTCAACATTTCTCAGCCACACCTCTTTGTCTTGATGTACCCAGAGTTAAACATTTCTCAGCCACACCTCCCTGTCTTGATGTACCCAGAGTTCAACATTTCTCAGCCACACCTCCCTGTCTTGATGTACCCAGAGTTAAACATTTCTCAGCCACACCTCCCTGTCTTGATGTACCCAGAGTTCAACATTTCTCAGCCACACCTCCCTGTCTTGATGTACCCAGAGTTCAACATTTCTCAGCCACACCTCCCTGTCTTATGTACCCAGAGTTCAACATTTCTCAGCCACACCTCCCTGTCTTGATGTACCCAGAGTTCAACATTTCTCAGCCACACCTCCCTGTCTTGATGTACCCAGAGTTCAACATTTCTCAGCCACACCTCCCTGTCTTGATGTACCCAGAGTTCAACATTTCTCAGCCACACCTCCCTGTCTTGATGTACCCAGAGTTCAACATTTCTCAGCCACACCTCCCTGTCTTGATGTACCCAGAGTTCAACATTTCTCAGCCACACCTCCCTGTCTTGATGTACCCAGAGTTCAACATTTCTCAGCCACACCTCCCTGTCTTGATGTACCCAGAGTTCAACATTTCTCAGCCACACCTCCCTGTCTTGATGTACCCAGAGTTCAACATTTCTCAGCCACACCTCTTTGTCTTGATGTACCCAGAGTTCAACATTTCTCAGCCACACCTCCCTGTCTTGATGTACCCAGAGTTCAACATTTCTCAGCCACACCTCCCTGTCTTGATGTACCCAGAGTTCAACATTTCTCAGCCACACCTCCCTGTCTTGATGTACCCAGAGTTCAACATTTCTCAGCCACACCTCCCTGTCTTGATGTACCCAGAGTTCAACATTTCTCAGCCACACCTCCCTGTCTTGATGTACCCAGAGTTCAACATTTCTCAGCCACACCTCCCTGTCTTGATGTACCCAGAGTTCAACATTTCTCAGCCACACCTCCCTGTCTTGATGTACCCAGAGTTCAACATTTCTCAGCCACACCTCCCTGTCTTGATGTACTCACAGAGTTCAACATTTCTCAGCCACACCTCCCTGTCTTGATGTACCCAGAGTTCAACATTTCTCAGCCACACCTCCCTGTCTTGATGTACCCAGAGTTCAACATTTCTCAGCCACACCTCCCTGTCTTGATGTACCCAGAGTTCAACATTTCTCAGCCACACCTCCCTGTCTTGATGTACCCAGAGTTCAACATTTCTCAGCCACACCTCCCTGTCTTGATGTACCCAGAGTTCAACATTTCTCAGCCACACCTCCCTGTCTTGATGTACTCAAAGAGTTCAACATTTCTCAGCCACACCTCCCTGTCTTGATGTACCCAGAGTTCAACATTTCTCAGCCACACCTCCCTGTCTTGATGTACCCAGAGTTCAACATTTCTCAGCCACACCTCCCTGTCTTGATGTACCCAGAGTTCAACATTTCTCAGCCACACCTCCCTGTCTTATGTACCCAGAGTTCAACATTTCTCAGCCACACCTCCCTGTCTTGATGTACCCAGAGTTCAACATTTCTCAGCCACACCTCCCTGTCTTGATGTACTCAAAGAGTTCAACATTTCTCAGCCACACCTCCCTGTCTTATGTACCCAGAGTTCAACATTTCTCAGCCACACCTCCCTGTCTTATGTACCCAGAGTTCAACATTTCTCAGCCACACCTCCCTGTCTTGATGTACCCAGAGTTCAACATTTCTCAGCCACACCTACTTGGTCAACATTTCAAAACAAACTAATCAAATAGACTTGCCTGCCTGCTACCAACGTCAGTTAGTTTAAAACCATCATCCTCCTGGACACAGCCGGGATACGGATCAGCTTCTTCAGTTAAATAAATGGAATCATTTGAGATGGAAGTGTCCTGGTTACTGCTGGACAGAAAAACAGCTGCTGGTGTAGGGATCTGAGCGTGCAGGGAGAAAAAAGTCCCCGAATACGTTACAAGTCATGAATACATTTAAAAAAGACAATTATATAAAGAAATCAAATATTATTCTTATATTGAGAATCAATCTCTCTAAAGGTATTATTAATATAACTGAACCTTAGAGAGATGTGGAGAGCAGAGCAGTTTGACGCCAGTGAATCCACATCGTTGTCTAGAATGAGAGACTTGTGAGTAAGAATTGGCACGGCCAGACACGAGAGGTACACCAGTAGAATGAGCGGGCCTCATCAATCAACACAGAATCAGAACTGCACTATTAGCTGCCAGATCATTTATGCAAAGGGGGAAGGGGGAAGGAAGAGGAAGGAGGGGGAGGAGCGGGGGGAGGCAGGGCCTGTTTTTGAAGGAGCAAAAAATGGTGGTGTGATTGTCTCATCCATTCAGAGGAGAAAGAGAGGGCATACAGTATTGAACACAAGCATAGACCAGGAAATTATATGCAATTGCCTTATACCAAAGAGGCCTGTGTTTATGAGATTCAAGGATTTGATGCACGTATAAAGTGTCAACAAAAACAAGATGGTACACCTGTATTTCTCCAAGACATGCTGGGGTGGTGGCAACGAGTAGGCGGGGGAATGGCTCGGTGTGCCCCGGGGGGGTATTGAGGAATGTGAAGGTGTAGAGAAAAATGACATGGTGTAGAGGAACTGTGAATGGTGTAGAGCAAACCGTGAATGGTGTAGAGGAAACTGTGAATGGTGTTTAGGAACTGTAATTTTTGTAGAGCAACGTGAATGGTGTAGGGGGAACTGGAATGGTATAGAGCCAAAACCCTGAATGGTGTAGAGGAACTGTGAATGGTGTAGAGGAACTGTGAATGGTGTAGAGGAACTGTGAATGGTGTAGAGCGAGGGGTTTCCCAAAAACCCGGCCCCTGGCCGCCAGCTGTTATTAAGTGGCACGCGAGGCCCCTTTATAATATATTTTAATAATTCAAAAAATGCACTTGGAGCGTGCGATAATTTTCTCTGCTCGTGATATTTCAGATATTATCGAATGCACCTGTTCAGTTCGCAACCTTCAGCTGATCATACATTTCATTTTGGGACTATTTTCAGTTGAACATTTGAACACTTGCGTTATTCGCCCCGAGATACATTTATCGTTTTTTTTCGACTCGCAGATGCGAGCAGTCATTTCCGCAAGGCAAATAAGCAACATTCCTGACCTACCCACAGTAACCCACTGCGTTTGACTTTGGGCACGACATATTTGTGGCCAGACTTTATAAACTACATCTTAACTTTAAATAACTGGTTATCAAGAACTGTAATTACATTAATAGCGATTTCGAAATGATTTTAAAAATTTTTTGGTAATTAACTTTTGATTTCAACCAAAAAAAAAGACCCCCAGTTTAGTACTGACACTGACTGCCTTTTAAGTTTTAGAATTTGGACGAAAGTTAAGAAAGGGGAAAAGTAAAAAATATTGCATGACTTTATAATTTTATAATGTTGGGCCCCCCTTAACTACCGAAAATAGTAGATATGGCCCCCTGCTTTAAAAAATGGGAACCATTGGTGTAGAGGTACGTTGGATGTCCCAGGGCTGTGATGTGGGTTCTTTACTCCACCCAATACTGAAAATAGCAAAAATACCAGCACACGGGTAGCAGGAAATATTATATGGTGTTGGGTGTGGTGTGTGTGTGTGTGTGTGTGGGGTGTGTGTGTCGCGCGCGTTTTTTCATATCTTTAACTATTTCAAACTCCCAACTTAAGAAAATATAAACACAGTTTGGGGATGGCCTGCTCCAGATGTACCGGCAATTTTCTATGTATTCGGGGCCGGGGGTAAATTTTCCGGTCCCCCTTGAGCGAACAGAAATGAAAGAATGTGATTTTTCTCTGTTTTAGCTGCAGTATTCCTTGTTCTGTCTTGCTCGGACCGACTTAGGCATCTGTCAGTTTGGCGATCACTTTCATCTCTGAGAAAAAAAGGGAGTGGTCAGATTTTTTTTCTTTCGGCTATTTATACTGTCACAGCCAATATTACATTTTTACACTATTAAAAAAACAAGAAAATGAAAGATAAACAAAATGTTTTGTGATAGTAATTAGTTACAGGACAAAGAACAAGCATTAGGTAGCAACAGAACAATGCAAATAGGGGAAAAAGCATGGACAGGGCTGCTACAATGAGTACATTGTGGACTCACGAGACGAGATACGGGCTCTAGCCCCACTGCACGAATGGGAGTAAAGCCTGGTCAAGCACGTCAAAGCCGCCTTCGGGGGAAAGAAGGAAAACCCCTAACCAACCCCTCATGGAACACCAGCAGAAATACTTTGGGATATCTGCTGCTCGGACTTAGCACGCCTGGGGAAAGGGCCCAAAAATGGCAGTGATTTCTTTCGACCCCATCAAAAACCTAATACAAACTGGCCTTAAGGTCACCCAAAAACTGTAGACAGTTCAAAACAATTTGTGATTTTACTTTCTCTTTTGGATCCCTGTGCTTTTGTGTGATTTAATCAGGTAAACCTTTAAATCGAGGTTGGTAGACCAGAGACTTGTATTTGTAGTATTTTGGGGTTTAAAACGTCGGGTGTTTTATTTTTGTTTGGCTTCACGCCTTTTTGTGATTTTGGGTATTTTGGGGGAGGAAGTTGCTGTACCCAACGAAGCTTCCCCCTTTTATGAAGTTATGCTAGAGTAATGGGATTAATTATAGGGAAAGTGGACAGGTCACTGGAAGACAAAGTGACCCATATTGGCTCGGGATATCTAGGGAGGCCCCCGGTTATATTAAGGGTTTCCACTCCAATTTAAACTTTCTCAAATGAAATAGGAGAACTGAAAATGTTTAGCTCTTTTAAACCCCCCCACCTGTATCCTTTTTCCCTTAAAAGAAAGTAAAAAGGGTTTTAAGGAAATATATATTTTATATAAAATATACGGACGACCGGCCATGCTCCCCCCGGGCCAATAGCGAGAACTATTCCCATCATTTTCTCCCTTTGTCTTCTATCTATCTGCCTGCCTTACCCGCCGTCTATCCCCCCATCTCTATTATCTGTCTGTCATGAAATGCTGAAAATGTTAGTGAAATTCCCAGATCGCCCGACTGTATACAGCGAACACCCAGGGAGAAGAAGGGGTTAAGAAACAGAAGGATATAAACCACGGATTGACCAGCGCATGTGTATGTGGGTCAAGACAGGAATAGCCCACTAAACCGGACAGGTAACTGCGAGGGAAAATTTGGAGAGCGACAAAAAGAGACAGCAAACATGGATCAGCTATTGGCGGGTTTTGGAAGGGTTTGGATATAAAGGGAAAAAACCTTTTGATCAGAAATTTTTCCCCGGGCAAAGGGATAATGAAGTCGAAATTTGGTTTTGTCCAGCAAAGTCAAAGGGCGAGGGGACAAAAGGATCTAAGAGGTGGCCACGTTTTTTGTTTCAGTTTGTGTGGTTCCCAATGGACCGGGGAAAAATAGAATTATGGCCTGTAATGAAAGAAAATCCTCCTTTTAAGGGGAAAAAAGTGCTTGGATGCGGATAAATTTCGAAATTTGTGGGTTTTCATTAATTCTATATAGGAACATTAAAATGGGATAAGGTATATTAAAAATATTTTTTGAATAGGAATATAGATGAGGTTTTATTACCTTTTTCATTTCCTATTATTTAGGGGAGGGGTTTTGACTGAGGTGGGGAATTTTTAGTCTTATGCTGATGGTGACTCGAAAGCCTTGTCATTAGGGGGAGAAGGGGCACTTGCATAAGTTAGGAGTTTAAAGGGGGGGCTTACCACTCGAATTGTTATATTAACCACAGGTTCCCAGTTTTTAGGGACATTTGAGAAAAAGGAAAAAAAATACTCTACGTGAAACCCCCTTTAAAATACATTTCTTAGATCCAGAAAGAACCTAAACATTTTTTCAGATGAACAAAACTAACATCAAATAAAATACAGAAGACTGTATGGGTACACGCAATACCAAGGGGCTCCTAAACAGAAAGAGAGGTTAAGGGGGGGGCAAAGCAGAGAAATTCAACTACATACGACTTGGCCCTACATAGGGTAGAAGGGAAAAGACAAAGACAATATGGTAATCATAAAGACAATAGGGAAAAACATGACAATTTTTGGTTTTTTCTTCGAGATGGATACTTAAAATCATGAAAAAACCCAAATTTTTGGGACAGGCATAAACTTTCGGGACTTTTATGCCAAACGGGAAACAGGGGTGAACAGTTTGGTTTTTATTTACCCAACGGATTTTCCCTCCCGATTAAGCCTACGGGAAACATCCGGGTGAGGGTCTGTCCTGTTTTGTGATGTCCCGGAAAAGGGGAAGAATGACTGGCCCAGAAGATAAAAGCTGAAAGGGCCCTTCTTTGGGGTTTTATTTTCCACAACCATGAAACAAAAGAAACCCCGGGACAAATTCCAAAACACATACCGGACAAATTTTTTTATTAATAAATCTTTTTTTATAGTTTAAAGGAACTGTTTTTCGGAGTTGGGTTGAGAGAATAATAGAGAGAGTGACAGAAGTATTCTAGGAAGGGAAAACAAAGAGGGGGGAGTGTAGACCAAAGTAGGCAATAACCCCAACAGATTTAAACAGTTTTTTTTAAAAATGTGTTGTTTTAAACCCCAAACCCCTCTCTGAAATTTTTAAAAAAGTCACACTGTCTGGGTCTTTGTCTTTTTACCCGTCTGTCAGTCTTTCCGCTGTCTATCTATCTTTCTGCCGGGCCCGCCTGCCCGTCTACCCGTCCGTCCGTCCATCTATCCCTCCGTCCCTCTCGTTATCTTTTTTATTTAAACTGTCTGCCTTTCCTGCCTGTACCGTTTCCCTCCGTCTTTTCCCCCCCTCCCTCATCTATTTTATTATCTGCCTTTCCTTCCTGCTACCCGTCCGTCCGTTTTTTCCCTCCCCCCCCCCTCCCTCCCCCCCCCGTCTGTTGCCCCGGGCCCAAAGGTTTTTCGGGGTCGGCCTATTTCTGGGTTTCCCTGGTTTTGGGTTTTTCTCATTTCTTGACCGCGGGCGTAATTCAAAAGTTTCCCCTTTCCCAAAAAAAAGTTTCAGAAAAAAATTCTATTTTTTCTTTCATTTTTTTTTTTTTGTTAATTTCAAGGGTTTTTCCCCACAGAAATGGGTCAGGAAAAAAACCCCCCCCAAAAAAAAATTCCCCCCCCCCCCCACCCCCCCCCCCCCCCCCCCCCCCCCCCCCCCCCCCCAAACCCCCCCCCCCCCCCGCCACCCCCCCCCCCCCCCCCCCCCCCCCCACCCCCCCCCCCCCCCCCCCCCCCAAAACCCCCCCCCCCCCCCCCCCCCCCCCCCCTTAACCCCCCCAATTTTAAAAACCCCCCTGGTTTTTCCCCACGCAAAAAAGGTAACTCAGCAAGCCCTTTTTTAAAGTTTTTCCCCCGAAAAAAAAAAAGGGTTTCCCAAAATAAAATTTCCCGAAAAAATTCAAAAAATCACTCCCTTAGTCACAAAGGGGAAATCCCCCCCCCCCGATTTTGAAAAATATAGTTTTTCCCCGATGAAAAGGGGTCAAATATAATCAATGAGGGCACTACCGAAGAATAAATACATACCAAATAGACCTTTCACATTTATGTTATATTTCCACACACACACCTACTTAAAATTTTTATATTGAAAGGGACAATCTAGGCATGCCCAAACCCAATACGGGAAAAGGGAGTATCTCTATTTTTGGATCCCTTAACCAAATCCCACAGAAAAATTTTGAAATGAAATATTCACCTTTTTTAAGGGGTTTTTGAAATTTGAGTGTTTTTGTTTTTGGGACCATTTTCGCTGTATTATATGGGTGTTGTATTTTTGAATTTTGGTGTTGTGCATTTTACGGGTTTTCCAACCACTCCCTGTACTCGCTAGTGCAGTCAAAAAATTTTATGTGTTTATTTTCGGGTTTTTGGGTTTTGTTTTTAAAAATTTTCCCTTTGTACGTATCTGCTTTTTTTTGGGAATATCTCAATTGGGTTGCCCTTAAATGGTCTAGTCCCGTCTGTATTTTGGCATGTAAAAAAGGGGGCTTTTTTTCTTGTTGTTTTCGACAATTTGACATTGATATTGTTTCGACCTGGTGTTTGTTTTTCGGTGGGAGATGTCATTTTAAAAGAAAAACGAATGTAATTTCCCTCGTTTTGGAACTATTTTTGGGTTGGGGGGGAGTTTATTAAAATTACATGGTATTTTGGTTTTTTAGTAGTTTTTCCTCTTTTAATTCTAACGTGTATTTGGGGGTGTTTTTATTTAATAGGTTTTTGTAGTTTTGGCCCCGGTTTTGGGTTTTGGGTAGTAAGTGCTCACCCCCTCGGAGTGCTGTATACAGTCTTTAGAAAGCGGGTTAGATTTCCCAAAAGTATTTTTGGTATTTTAAGATGTTTCTCCAAAAGGTTGCGGGTCTAAATTTCAATATTTAGATTGCTAGGGGGTTGTTTTTGGGTGACAAAGGGTTGTGTTATTTTTGGATTTTCGGGCGTTTGTATTTTGGGTGATGTCTTCGGGGCTATTCCCCCTTTTTTTGTCCTGTTGAGTTTTTTAGGCTGTATGCAGAAAATTTGGGGTTCCCAAAAGAAAAAAACGTTGATATGTTTTTTGGGATGTCGGGGGATGTCTGCTTGGGGGTTATTTACTGTAACTAAAATATATTTTGGGGATAATGAAATTTGTTGAAAATGATCCCCCCTGCCAAAAATTGACAGTTTTGGTACTTGATCTAGTAGCAGGTTTTATGTTTTTGTGTGGGGTTTTTTTTTTTGGCCAGGGGGTTTCCCTGTGCGGTATCGTTGGAGTTGCTGGGAAAGGTGTTTCCATATCCTTAATTTTGTCTGTGGCGTTAGGTCTGGGGGAAAAAAACGGTTTTTTCCGCCATTTTCCGGGGCCCCATATGGTGTTTTGTTTATTTTTAATTGGCCCCACCCCTTTTTAAAAAAAATTGTGAAATGATGGAGTATCTTTGTGAGGATGTTTTTTTGGGAGGGGAAGAAAACGGTGTGCTGCGTATGAAAGCAACTTCCGCTCTCCTCCGCCTGGTATAAAATGTGCCTTGATTGGGTTTGTTGATTGTTTTAGTAGGGGTTCTAAA